>PVHY01002075.1:0-136179 GCA_004024945.1 Uropsilus gracilis | reverse complement strand
GGGAGGAGAGGGGAGGGGAGGGGAGAGGAGGAGGAGGCCCAGAAATGTGCTCTATTTCAGAGCCCAGAGGCCTGGGAGAGCCTGTGCCACTGTGAGGTGGGTATAGCTATTGTCTCAGTAGAGTTTGTGAAGAACACTCACATTCACACACACACACACACACACACACACACACACACCCTGAGGCACCCTTCAAAGCTGATTCACTCAAGAACTCTTCTGCTTCCAGTAACATTGATGTGGGGGAAGCAGAAGCCAAGAACTTATTACCAGGAACAGAGGGTACATTAGCCTTCTGTGAGGATCTCTGAGACCCACAATAGTGGGAGGAAGCACAGAGCATAGACTGAGCAGTGTCCTTGCTGGTCCTGGACACCAGATTCTCTCCCTGAAACAGGACTGGAGGGAGCCCTCAGGAAAACTTTGGTTCTATGGTGGTACCAGCTAATGTGGTCCAGGAGGGATTTTTTTTTTCTGGTTTTGAAATTGTTCTTTTTTATTATTTTACAGTGTGTCAAAACACTTCCTCCATGTTCATGGGTGAAAATCCCCTACTTAAAAAAAGAGCACTGTAGGTGGCGCTAAAGGTAAGAAGAGGGACATCTTAAAGTGCAGCAGCAGGCATTTATTTCAACATGAGCCTGCCCAGAAACTCATGCATTCACCAGAGGGATCAGACTGAAGGCCCAGGGCATCAGAGATAAGAACACTCATTGGTGTAAGCCCCGGTGGCCTCCATCCCTTGCTTCTCTGGCACTACACTCCATTGGCTACTTGGGACAAAAGGGTCCTGTACATCTCTTGTTTTTAATGACAAAATTAAAAACAAAAAACACCTCTTTTCTGTGTTTTCCTTAGTTCTTCTGAGCCCCTGACACATCTTCACTATCTCATGATCTCACTGCCCACATGCTGTTCCTGTACGTCTCCTGACGATCCTTCCAAGAATCCTACATCCATCCCCTGTTTACTTACTTTTCCTGGCCTATGGACTTGCCCTCTCCATGTGGACGTCTGTCATCCATGGGCTTACCCTACTTCTCTGCGTTCCCTCACCTTTCCTCCTCTCTCCATCTGCAGCCTGTCCCTCATCCTGGCACTTTTACTACCACGAAGTGTTAATACCACAGATAGGCTGTTTCCTTACTGGAAACACGTACTCAAAACCCTCACACAAATGCCTTCCCCCTTCCCCAAGGCCTGTCCTTTTCATCATATCCTAGAATCAAACCAAGATTTGCCTATATTCAGCCCGAGCCATAAGTCAGGGGCTGCTAACACCAATGAATCCCTCTTCACATGATAAACAATAAGAAGGGGAAGAAGTCAAATGGAATTTCAGAAATAAGATTTTACTGACAGGAACAAGCCAAAGGGGGAAAAAACCAGTAGTGATGATTGAAGACTGAATCATTGCCCAGAATATGAAATCCCAAAACAAAACCCATGCCTCCCTTTACAGAATCCCATCATAAACATTGCAGAGGAGATGACTTCTGATCTAATACCATTTTCTCTGCTTCCCTGATTTGTCTTTGTCTGTGGGTGGGGAGGGGGGGTGTTTGTTTCTGTGTGTGTATGCATATGTTATGAATCAATTCAGTACAATTTAGGTATTAGTTGGTATTTTTCCTAACAAGTATTTAGAATCTTTCTATGTCTTTTACTTTGTTACACTCACTCAGAAGATATGCTTCAACCAATCTAATTTCCAGAAGCAATGTTTTTGTTGCTCTTCAAGCTTATTAATTTGTTAGTACCTTGCTAAGTTTCTAAAACTTGTTGTTTAGGAAATGACAAAATTAGAAAAACCTCTAAGAATGTGCTCAATTTGCACTTGATATTTCATCAAGAAAACTTAGTACCTGTATGTGTACATTTGAAAATACAATTATATCATGACAAATAAAAATTTTTCACTATAGAAAATTAGGTAGTTCATATGTAGATACTCTGATTTTCTGGATAAAGTGATTAAATCACCTTCCCAGATTAAAGTTTAATGAAGTTAATTGTAGACTCCTTCTCTTTTTGGTAGATATGACCTATTGAGTATTTAGGGTTTTGTTTATCTTTTATTTGGTGATTTTTAACTTGAATTGAGGTATCTTCTGAATTTTCTTAGCGGCAGATATAATAAAAAAATAAATTTAATGGACGATGACTATGTGGATTCAGTTGATGCAAGCTTTGGTCATTAAATTCCATTGGCCACCAAATAAATTGTTTTTTTGTAACTTCAAGGATCAGTCTTGGATTTCATAGTTAAATAAGATTATGTTAACTGTCCTAAACTTCTTGAGGTGTTAAATTCTCAGTTTGACTCCAGGCCCTTTCGGCTAAAGTAAGGAAAGTATTTAGAATATCCAATATGAAGTCTATGTTCTCTAGGTTGTAAGCAATGACTGATGAAGGATCAAAACTGTCAGTAGTTTAAATTGTAAAAGAAAAAATGAAAGGGACAAGGAAACCAGCACTCACACCATTGACAGGTATAGAAATTGCTCCCATATTTTACAGAGCAAGTGGTGGCATTTATCAAAAGCCTATGACTCAGTGCAGACTCTATGACCCAGTAAATGGAGTTTAGAAATTTTAAAGAACCAACAGTGAGTGTGCTTAAAGATTTACTCTAAAGATAATAATTGTAGCATGATTTATAATGATTTTTTAAAAACGTTAAGCCTCTAGCTGTCCTACTGCAGAGAAACTGTTAAATAAACAATGATGGATCCAAACATTTCCATGCAAAAACAGGTAACAAAACTATATTAAAATATCAATTATATGTGAACTGAAAGTAACAAAAAGAAAAATACTGTATAGCTGTATGGTTTCATTTATATGAGGTACCTAGAGGAGTCAATTTATAAAAGACCAAAAGGAGAATGGTGTTGTGGGGGGGGCTGAGGAGGGGTTTAGTTACAAAAGAGGAAGTGATCCAGGGACTGGTTGTACAACTGTGAGTATATTTCACTTCCTGAACTCTATACTTAAGATACTTAAGCTATTAAATTATATTATGTATATTCTACCACAATTAAAAATTTATATCTGGAATGAAGAGCAAAGGGGGGAGGGGCCCAATGGATTGTGGTGGAGGACTATGGGTATTGTGGCAGTGGGTGTGGTAACATACTTCTGAAGATGTGTGCACCTGTACCCCCAAATCATGTATAGGGCCACAAACCATTGTTACTTTAAAAAATAGAGAATTTTTTAAAATAAAAATGATACTATACGTCATTAATTTTACTCATTTTTATATGCAATTTCTAAGTATTTTTTATAAGTGTTTTTCTGTTTATCATTTAAGAGTGGCTTGTTAAATAAAAAAGGAAAACCCACTCCATCTTTAGTTAACATTATTTTTAATGACTCATAACTTTGTGGGAAAATAGAAAGGGGGTTTTGTCATTGAGCACATTTCCTTATCGATGAAAGTTCTGTCACATCCCCACATTTTTCTATAGGACAGATATACACCCTGCAATACCAAATCATGGTCAACCTCTCCTAAAAGGCTTATTTATATTTGTTCTCATTCTTTCATGTTCTCATGAGAATTCTTTCTCATTTGCATGGCATCTGTAATAACAGTAATCATTCTTACTGTTAGGTGCTTACTATGTAACTAGTGCTGACTGACATTTCATCTCCTTACAATTAAGTGTAGGTGTTATCCTCCTCACTACATAGGTGAGAAAAATGAGAAAGAGACCCAGGTAAAGGGGATGACAACCCAGGTCTAGCTGCTCCAGAACCTCTTCCTCTAGACGAGCCCTCAGATCTTGCAAAGTCACGAAGGATGTTAAGCCTACTTCATACATGTTTGTTACAGAATTTTCAACCAATATTTAGCAGGCAAATATTTTCAAAAACTATTATTACTTTCTTTTCTCCTAGTATTTCCCACCCCTTTTGCAGAGATAGTAAGTATTGAGATCCTTGCCACCAGGAAGAAATAAAATGTGTCTCAAGAGATAGAACTCATCGCCACCCTAAGGCAGAATGTAGCTGAACAGACGCTTCCTGACATGATTTCTGAAAATTCCAGGGTAGGCAGAGTATTTGTGACAGTTCAGGCCAGAGAGGAAATTTTCCACATCCCTCTAGGTTCTTTTCAGGCTGGTTGAGCAATCACATGAACATCAGTCTGACTAGCAGAAACAAAGAACAAATTTAATTACCTGGAGAACCCACATGGTTGTGAATAAAAGGCAAGATGAGGGAATATATCCTGAGCTAAAGAACAGGATAGGGTCCTGGGACTTCAAGAAAAGAGGAGGGGGACTCATGAAAAACAGAGGGTGACTCATTCGATGAGAGTAGATGTTTGATAATTAGGTGTTTGTCCTGTCATACAGATAGGTTTCTCTAATAAAGGCTATTTCTGAGAAAAAAAATCCTTCCTAATTCTTGGTAATAGACCAATTTCCATTCTCCTAGATAAAGCTAGAGTTGAAAATTTCTCATGAGCCAGCAATGTGTCAATTGACCTCCCCTTGAAATCATCCCGATGCCAAATCAATACAACTTGGGTAGGCGTATTCTAAAAATCTTGAGGTTTCATAGCAAAGAACAGGACTTCCTCCATGGGGAGCACTATACTCTCATTCACTCCTTGTTTAAAGGATGTAGAAGTAGAGTCAGGAGCAAACCAGGGAGAGCAGGAACCTAAGTGATTGTCTGAGTGACAGGCCCTACAAATCTGCCAAAACTGGAGTTGTGAGTGATTTTGGTGCCTAACTAAGAGGGCATGGACCACAGAGAATTGAGGAAAAATTATTGTCCTTGAGAGGATCATGCAAACTTCAGTTACAGCACTGGAGAGAGAGACTTTGATCTTGAAGGGGCCAGAGAAAGAGGGGCTGTTGCTTGAGTTGAATAATGAGGGTAACTGCCTAGGCCAGGTATTAGAGGGGCCCACTCAGGACTCTGGTGCTTACTCATTTTCTGAACATCATTAAAATTCAATGCTATTGCTTGTGTCTGAGATAGGCTTCAAACTAATCAAGCATAGGAGGGATACAAGCTAGAACTTTTTATGATTATTATAGCTGGGTGAAGAATATGTGAGGGTTCTTCACAATGAAAAGCAACATAAGCAGGGTCATTTTGAAACAAGGTCAGAGATATGACGACCAGTGTTTTCTTTGTAATGACCAAAGACCTTTGGACCAGGCCAACCAGCAATTATGTCATGAACCATTGTTTGAGGATCCATCAGGGGAACGGACATCCTGTTCACAAGGGCTAATGATTGTGGGCATCCGCCAAAGATACAGTCAGTAACCAATTATGTATAGCCAAGGATAATTTAAGCTTGTTAGCAATAATTAGTTCCCTTGCAATTTATCTCATCTTCCTTTATTCTCCAATTAAAATTCCCCACTTTTATCCCTTCTTGAGGCATGTTTTTGATTTCTATCTGAAGCTGTGTACTCCCAATTGCAATTCTTTAATCCTTCCAAATGTTTGATTATCCCTCAATTTTGTTCTTCATTTTTAGGTTAATATCAATATGTGTATCAGTACATATATATATCAATCTATATATATATCAGTATATACATATCAATATTATGTATGCATATATTCACTAGAGGAACAGTAGAGTATTTATTGATATATACACACACAAGCAAACATATAGTGAGGAGTAACCTCCAAGTCACTGGGTGACATAGCCAAGGTGGATCTGCTAAAGGAAGAAATACCAGCTACCCTATTTATGACTGGATTTAGCTTTCTGATAATGGCACTCTGTTTTCATATATATATATATATATATATTTCATTTCAGAAACTGACTCGGATGTAGTTTTGAAGCAGCGACTAAGTTTATTGCCCTGTGTTTTAGATCTTACTCATGCGGGAGCCTACAATGTGCCTGTGATTGCTCCAGGTGCTACCAATGCCAATCCTCAAAGAATGGGGAGATACATCAATAGATGCTCCTAACAGGCAGTCAAAAGCAAGCAGCATACAAGATGCTGCAAGATTGGCTATGAAGAGAAACACAAAATGCGCATGTGCTGATGAAGAAAGCTGCTCAGAAGGAGCCTGGGAAAAACGCGAGGTGAAAGGGAGGAGGCAGAGGAAAGGGGAACAGCTCAAACCCAAAGACACACAAATGTTAAGAAGCAGAGTGAGAGTGAAGAGAAGTGACTACTCAGCACAAACACCCTCAGAAACTGGACGGCCAGACTAGGGGAATCAGAGCCATGCTCTCTAGCACCTTCCCTTCTGGAAAATCATATAGATAGCACCCCTCCCTCTTCACCCAGGCTGTCGACAGAAGCTTTCCTGCTTCTGACACACAGTGTTTTCTCTTTCTTGTTAATAACCATGGGGTCACATTGAAAACCATTCCATTCAGGCAATATTTCAATGCATTTCAGTTTATTAAAAGAAATTTCTACGTGTTACTTTGTCCACAATTTGGGATATATATATATGTATATATATATATAGTATATATATATATATATATATCAGAACAAATGCTATTTTTTACAAAAAATGAGTGATCTGTGCCATTCTGGAGAACTGGAAAAAATGGTACCCAGCAAGGAATAGCAGAAAGAGCACGAGGACACATACAACATACACAAAGAGCAATTTTCCAGTCTTTCTTTCCATGTGCTTTGTAAAAAGTAACATATAAGATGCCAGTCTTATTGCAATTTTGCCTTCAGTGATGGTGAAGGAGCCATGAAAAATAAATGGGTAAACATATAAGTAAATAAATAAATAAATAAATAAAATGGCTGCTTGCATTACATGCACCAGCTAGGCTTAATCAATATTGTTTATATAGAAAACCAAAAATGATCACCATTTCTTGATCATGTTGAGAATGTCTCTTATCAAAAAAAAATGAACCATTTTATCAAAGCAAAATGTCAAGTGATTAAAATCTTAGTATATGTTGCATTTTGCCATACAGCATTACAATTGGTAATTAAATGGAAAACACTATACTTTTTTTTTTTTCACTTGAACTACATATGATTTTTTACAAGCTTTCTTGGTGTGGAAAGTGGAAGCAGGTAGAGAGATGGAGCTTCAGATAAGAGGAACACCTCCTATCTCTCTAGCCCCTTCTGGCACACTAGAAGGTGGGAAACAGCATGTCTCTCACCTGTAACCCAGCTTCTTAACCTCTTTGTAATGTCCCAAGAGACATATGACTTATTAGTAATGCCTCTGGCCCCCAAAGGTAAATTCTCCTGTTACAGAGCCTGCTGCTTTGCTACTTCCTCATTGCATCATTGTAACATTTCCATTGTAACACTTCCCCATTGTAACATTGTAACATTATATAAGGGATCACAACTTCATTAAAGTTGGACCTGGACATGCTTCCCAGGATCCCCGATCTGTGGGCTAGCGTCACAGATCCTCACAGATCAATCTCTTCCGTTTCAATTTCTTCTTCATTCCACATGTAACTCCTAACAAATGGCACCCAACGTGGGGCACAGTTGATGGGCACTCATACGTGTGACTTTTTACTCTTAACTTGCCTATCTACTCCTCATTTCTTTTCTGGGAGCTGAACAGCCCCCCCCACCTTGCTTACTTAAGCTATGCAAAGAAGAAATAAAAGACTAGAAAAGCCACAGCTGCCCATGAGCAGTGCACAGAAGACCTGGAGTGACCAACATGGCCGGTGAGGCGCTCCAGGACTGGTGAGCATGGGAAAACTTTTGGGGAAAAGAGAGAAATAATATAAAAAGTTTATAAAAACAAGGAGATAGGGTTTGCCTTGGTTTGTTACCCAGGACTAGGGAAACACAGCTTTAAAAACTCTGGCATCTGGGATTAATGTAAGAGACCACCTTAAAGACCACCCAACGCTGGTAAAACTCTTTAACAGCATGGTCAGTCATATAGTAAAAATTTTGCTAAATACCTTTTCCATCTAGAAGGGAAAACTCTTAGTGAGACAGCCTTATCAAATTAACAACATCTGATAAGGATGAGCAGAGTACAAGACTAAACTGTTTTTCAGAATGCATTTGATGATTTTTGATAAAAATATACGTCCATCTGATCTCACTTATATGTGCTATATAGCGAAACCAAACAAAAGGTCAAGAAAAAGTCAAAACTAGCAAGCTGATCATAGAACTGAAACATTCAACGAGAGAAGGGGAGATATGGAGTGCAAAATAGGGGAGGAGTAAGCACAAAGGAACATGGTGATGGTTCACAGGTGATATAGTGGTAGGAGAGCTACAGAGTCTGCAACAATAAGAAAAACAATTATACACACACATACATACATTTCTGCAGTGCTACAATTCAATTGTGGACTATTTCCATTACTCAATGTTTCCTCTAATTCCTTCTCATTTAATCCTTTCTCCTTTCTCTCTGAGAGAGGTAAAAACTGATCTGCTTTCTGTTGCTATTATTTGCCTTTTAAAAACTTCATATAAATACATCATACTGTACTATGGCTTCAACTATTGTCCCCCACCCCCATTTAAATATTAAAATTCTAATGGTCTTGGTATATGTGGCCTTTGGGAGGTAATTATCGTCCTGATAGAGGAGGTTCCAGAGTGCTTTATTAACTCTTTTCCACCAAGTGAGAATAGGGGGCAAGAAGACAACCATTTGCAGCTCATCCACCCTGATCATGTTAGTTACACTGTGGTTTCCCTGTAAGGCTTTACTGCAAGCATTTTCACAGAAAAGATTCCACCACCCCTTCAAAATTAATTGCCTAAGAGGCAATTTTCTGCAAAAGATAACATAATTGGTTGACAGTTTGGTTTCAAGTCTGGTTTTTCAACTGATGCAGCGCATCCATTTTTATATTCTAAAAATAAGGTGATAAAACTTACTGAAAGCGTGAAATAAGACAGTGCAAAGTCAGATTGCATACTATGTCACGAAATGACAGCAGATCAATGTGCAAATCCTTTGGTGAACACAGTCATTCCTCCCGCCTGTCAAAACCAAAAGTTTGCCAAATTATGACAAATTTGGGAGAGGCGACTGGCAGTTTTTTAAGAACATTAACTTCAATTCTTCAACTAATTGAGATACAATAGCTAGTTCTCTAAGTCAACCTTGACCAAGTTTATCATGCAACATGAGAGGCTAGAGGCAAAATAGGGGATTCAAGTTCCTTCTTCTTCCCCCCTCCTCCCCCCAAAAGAAATAGTTGTTTCCTCATTAGTATTGTTTCTTGAAAATGGTGACTTTTTTTTTTTTTTTTTTTTTTTTTTTTTTTTTTTTTTTTTTTTTTTTTTTTTTTTTTTTTTTTTTTTTTTTTTTTTTTTTTTTTTTTTTTTTTTTTTTTTTTTTTTTTTTTTTTTTTTTTTTTTTTTTTTTTTTTTTTTTTTTTTGCTGTTTGATGGTGGAGAATAGACTGTAGATAGAATTTTGGTATTTGGTGTAGAGTCTGGTTTAAATCCCTTTATGAAATATAAAGACAGGCTATGTGATGAAATATTTAAATGTGGTCCAGATATTCTTACCAGTTATATATGGTACTGATACCTCTCTTGAAGGAAGAAATTTTAACAAAAAAAGAATACCTGTTTTATTGTATCCATTTTATGTAATGTCCTTTTTATTTTTCATGATTTGTTCTTTTTTTTACAACCTGAGTGCCTTATAATGAATTAGTGACATTATGCACATGTTTTTTGCAGGAAAGAATTTAGCAGCACATCTACCAAACATAGCACCCTGATGGTAGGTTTTTCAGCTTCCAGAATGGTGAGAAATAAATAGGCATTGTTACAGCAGTCTGTTATATGGGCTAAATGACATTATATCTTTTGTACTTAGCATATTTATTTGACAAGCTGTTTTTGAGATATCTCATATGTACATGTATCAGTAGTTTACTTTTTGTAGGCTGAATAATATTCCACGGAATAGGTTTACCCACATTTTGTTAATTCATTTACTCTTTGATGGACATTTGGTGGTGACCAATTATGTTTTTGTAACTTGTAATTAATTATTATTTACATATACACCATTTTCATGTGTATATGTAAATACATGTCTTCATTTCTCTTAAGTAATTACTTGGGAGTTGAAGAGTTGGGTTGTATAGATGATGTGTTTAACTTTTTAAGAAACTGCTAATCTTTCTAAGTGACTGTACCATTTTGCATTATTGGACTGATTTGTAATTCAGCTCACTTTAATTGTACAGATCCATTATTTATAGTCTTTATTTTTTGTTCCTAAGCAAAACTACATTCAGAGATTTGCTCTGCATTCTGCGATTTGTGCACTTCTCTCTCTCTAACACACACAGATATACAAAGCCAAGCAAACTCTCTCAAGCATTTCTACCCTTACTTTGGGATCATAGAGCCAGACTAAGGAGTGAATAACTCAACAATATATTAGATTTAATCACTAAATATAACTAGTTATTTTCATTTATGCAAGTAACTTCCTTTTCAGAGTCAGTCCTAGAACAGATAGAAAATCTCTTTCTGGATGAACAAACAAAACAGCCAACAAATCTACACAAAGTTGGAAGATGGCTTGAAGCCAATTAGGTCCTGGGTGACCTTAACATCAAACTGGAAAAGGAGTTACTTTTTTTAGGAGAAAAGAAACCGAATAATAAATTCTTCCTTGGGGGGAAATGCATATTAAATACATATTTCATTAGTCTAGAGAATCCCTGACTACTTTATTAAGAGGCCCCTAAAGAACCTTCTTGTAGGGTGTTCAGGAAGATATGAGAAAGAATATTGTACTGACAAGCTTTCCTTCCTACGTGATAGAACAGTTTTAAGAAATGATTGTTTCTTTGTATGGTAATAACAAATATGCTGATTTCAACCATTGTCCTGTGTAATAAGAATGCTTGTGTCTGGTGAGGGGGGACAGGGAAAAGCAAAACAGGGACATTGTCAATTCAATCAATATCTGCAAATATATAAGAACTTTCAAATTTTTTTTCTTTTAAGTCAGTAAGCGAGCTTGATTTGTTGTACCATAAAATAGAGGACTAGCTGAGAAAAGAGCAGAGAGGAAAGTTTTTGAAAGAATTTTTAAAATAATATTTATTTTTATTCTTTAGATCACAACCTCATAAGTGGTTTTGGGGACACCTCCCCCTCCCTCCTCCCTCTGGTGCCCCTTCCATTTTCTCAAACTCTGCTCTTTGTTTTTTGCTAGTCTGTGCTGAGTCCATTAGTCTCTTACTTTCCTGTGGCAGTGTCCTTTCACTGGGTGAGGGACTGATTTGATGAAACCAGGTGAACATTGCTGATAGGTTTTTAGTCTTAAGTTTGAGTTGCACGGCCAGTCTGTAGCTATTTGTGATCTGTCCATGCTTTCTCAGTCGAGGCCATCTTCTCCAATCCCATCTCTGCTGTTTTGCTGCTTTACCTTATGGTTCTGGTGTCAGATTTAGGGAGTCTCGCCCCCAGCCAGCGTCCATCAGTGAAGAAGTTTCTCTGTGGATACAGGCGTCTGTGAATGGCCATTGTAGATCATCTCCTCTGCCTCAGTTTGCAGCTTTCCTGTGGGGCCAATTACCCCATCTTTGGTCTTCCTCTCCTCTCCTGTAGTGTGGGGAGGGCCATTGCTCTCCTAGAAGGCATCTCTGAAATGTGGTCTTGGGTCTTCCTGACCCAGTAAGCGCATAGGTGCGCATGGTGACATCGTGTTTCTACAGTTGTTTCTCTTGTCTCGCATGCACTGGTTCTCTTGGTTGTCCATCTGCTGTGTCCAACTCAGGCTTGTGGGCTGGATTTTTGCATGATCCCTCGCCCGTTCTATGATGGGGTTTGTGTTGTGCATGTTCTTGCTCCTCTTGAAGTTTAGCTGGAGTGAGAGCCAAATGGAAGGGGCTCCTCCTCCCCCTCCCCGCTGCCTGTGCACTGGAACCTCCCTGCATGGGGCTGGGGCCCAGATGGCTGAGCATGTGCCCTTCCATGCTCCCCTTGGGCTAGGAGCAGGGACAACATGGCTCCGCTGATCCAGGGTGCAGATGGCTGCCCTGTGCAGCAGCCATCCACTGGTGGGTCGGGCCACCAAAACCCCCACCTTGTCCTCCCCTCCAGGGATCACCAGGCTTAGGGGGCTTAGCCAGGGTTCTTCACTGTCTTTGCTCCCCACTAGCCAGGGAGCTCTTATGGCTAGCGACCCAGGTGTGCAGGCAGCCATTAGGAGGCTGCATGCTGGTGGGTGAGACTCAAGTCCCTGCTGAGGGCGGGGCCCGGATGGCTGAGCATGCACCAGTTTTTGAAAGAATTAGTAAAGGAATTAGTAAAGTTGACACCTGTGTCCTTTTTTTTTTTTTTTTTTTTTTTTTTTTTTTTTTTTTTTTTTTTTTTTTTTTTTTTTTTTTTTTTTTTTTTTTTTTTTTTTTTGAGACTAGGTCTCGCTATTTTTGCCCATGGAACCGCAGGCTCATGTTGCCCAGGGTACCACAGACTCAAGCAATTCCCAGCCTCAGCTTCCAAGGTAGCTGGGGTTAAAGGCACGCACCACCATGCCCAGATATTTTTTGGGACTAGGTCTCACTCCGTGCCCCCAGCGGGACTCGAACCGCAATCCCTGGCCCCAGCCATGGCTTCCTAGGCTTCCACCTACAAGCATGTGCCACCATACCTGGCCTTCATTCTTTTTCTTCACTCTTAAGCTGATCTTTCTCCTGAGTTCTGTTAAAAAGAATCATCGCTGTGTGAACCATAAAAAGCCTCAGTCTTTCCTAAACTGACAGTAATGTATGCTAGTAAAAATTACTTTTGCTAACCTGGGTATTTAAGATTACCCCAAATTTTCAGTTCTTTTTCAGGAACAAAGAAATACGGCCTTTGCTTTCTTGGTGTCTTTCAAAGATCAGTTAAATTATTATAGAAATAAAATCAATGGCAAAATTGCATAAGATTTACCTGCAATAAGGAAATAGCTTGGAAAATGTCCTTGTACATTTTGGAATGGTAACTGGTTAATTGCACCTTCACTTGCTTTAGATCTTTTGCTGTTTGTCAGCAGGAAGAACACAGATCCCGTTAGCTGAGCAACTACTTTGAGTTGTCAGAAAGACGGATGGGTTTGACTTGACCAAGCTCTTCTCCTCATTTGTTTGTTTGTTTTTTGAGATTACATCTCGCTATTCTTGCCTGAGAAACCACAGGCTCACATTGTCCGGGGTACCATGGACTCAAGCAATCCCCAGCCTCAGCTTCCCAGGTAGCTGGGATTACAGGCGCGTACCACCACGTCCAGTTATTTTTTTGGAACTAGGTCTTGCTATGTTGCCCTGGGGGGCACTCAAACTGTGATCCCCAGCCCCAGCCCTGCTCCATAGGCTGTTGCTTACAGGCACGCACCACCGTGCTCAGCTTCTTCTCAAGTTCTTATAACCAGCATTGGGTATTTACAGAATTCATTTATAAGTTCCTTAGAATTTCATACAACAAGTTAGACTTCTTATTTCAGATCATATTGTATATATTGCACCTGAAATTTTCCTGAGATCAGACCAAGTCAGGATTCACTTGGGGATGATGCTGTCCCTCAGGTCTCTTTTTCTCAGAACTTTCCCATTTAGGCAGCATCTATGGCCTGATTATTTCCCCAAGGCTTCACCAGACCCCTGTCCCAGGCCCACCCCCAGACTATCGGACCAAATTAGACATTCGATTAAGGGAACATCATCCATTGGCTGAAAAATAACCATCTGCCTCCCTCTCTGGAGGATTTGAACTTAGAAGCAAAATAGACCTGGAAGCTAGCACGAGCACTCAAGGAGAGGCCAAATCAGAGTCAGCAGGGCTCATATGTGAGCTTATGAGTAATTGCAAGCTGGGGGTGAGCGGAGGGCGCTGACTGCAGGAAGTATAATACTATAAGAGAGAAGGCAGAGTGAGAAACCAAACAGGGGGAAAAATAAACTATAGTTTATTAATCCAGACATCGAAATTCTTGTTTACAGGTTTAGTTATATTTCACTTCCAGCTGCCTAGGCCAGAGGTGACTTTAGAGTTACTCAACAAATCCTTATTAAATGATTACATTAATCAAACATGACTGTTAAGATGTTATAGTCCAAAAAGCAATTTAACACATTTTCTCCTGCTCTCCCTTTTAAAAATTATTGGGGGTGGGAGCATTCTTTCCCTGGCCTTTTTAAAAATTACTGCTCCTTTTCCTATAATGTAATATTCTATGGGCCATCTAAATGACATTTAAGGATTTAAATATTAGGGACAAAATCTCCAACTTCATTCAAACTTGTAACCACTTCTGGTGGGAGAGGGGTGGTCCCTCCATGTTTTGAGACTATCTTTTCAAAGGTGTTTGCATAGTGATCAGTCTTGGATGACAGAGATAGAGTTTCCCTCAGGAAGAAAGAGCAGACCACTCCTTGTCCAATGTAATAAAAATAATGTCTCTCTCTAGAGAAAGGCATAAGCATGTTCACTGCCTATTAAAAAAAATTAGATTCTCTAAACTTAGGTACCTTCTCCTATAGCCTAGCCCACTCTATGTGCAGGTGTAATCTTGCCTTCTCTACATCACCCTTAGAAACTGAAACTCTGGAAACCAGAATAAAAATACCATTGGTGTGAGTAATAAACTGTCTCTGGCCTGGATGTCTTCTATCTTCTACCAGCATCCAAGAAACTGCAGTTAGCTATCTTACAAAAAGGCAGATTCTCAGATGCTTCACAGTTCTTGCGTGGGGACTTCTACCCTGGAAAATGAATGGTAGCGGTCTTTTCATCTGCTCTTTCTACCACCTTTTCCACTCACTGATTAATTTCTGGTTCTGAAAGTGATATGAGAGTGGGCAGTGGGAAGATGGAGAGTCAAAGGAAAAGATGATTTTTACCTGTGACTGCCAAAAGCTGGAAATCTAGCATGTGTTTGCAGTGCTTTTGTGAGTTCTTTAATGAATACATTGTTAGCCTTCTCTTCCTGTTCCTCATACATAAGTGTGTCTCTCAAGAGGATGACACAGCCCCTAAAGAACCTGTGGTCCATCTTTAGACTATATGCTGCAATTCCAATTCCCATTCTCATGCCTATTCTATTAAGTGTTTTTCTTCTGCACAAGAAATCATTTAACTCAACTGTGATGCTATGTACCTAGAGCGAGAGTCAGGTCCCACAAATCCCTGGCTCAGTACTACAGGTGGTCTCCATTTCCACTTTTGATACCAATTGCAAATCCCATCTGCACCTGGACTTCTAAAAAACTAACTGTAAATTGTAGATTCTACACCAGTATCTCCTAGCTTAGCTTAATTTATGAGGCTCATTCGTAGAAATATATAGTTGGCCTTCGTCCTCTTCCTGAGAGTGGTAAAGGTGTCTTTCACTGTTACAATAACTTTAAGAAGGTCTACAAGGAGGGAACATTCAGCCACAGCCCCACTACCACCTCTGGAGAGGGAAGAGATGTGGAGTTTAAGGTCAATCACCTATGGTCATTGATTGACCCAACCTTGCCCAGAAGGACAGGTTTGGCAGAATTTCTGGGCTGGTGATCACTGGGAGTTCTTAGGAGAATGGTGCACCCAGACAGCTTAGAAACCCCATGTCCCTTCTCCAGACCTCTTCTCCATGAGGGGAGGTAGGCACAAACCACACTGCTCTGGAACTATTTCCCAAAAATTCTACCTCTTTCACCTTCAACACCTTATCCTTTTCTGTCCTCTCATGTTTGAAGTTTCTAATCTAACATACAGTCATATTTCTACTACCTCATTTTTTTCCACATGAAGCTGTTTTAGTGAGAGTCTGATAACCAAATATTCCTTAAAGATAAACTATGATAATTTAATACTTCATTAAAATGCTAGGTGGACCTAGCATTACCTACATAAGTTCAAGTGGTCATAAAATCTAAGGCAAAGGGAGTAAAATACCAAATAATGTATGATTTGTAGGTCTTTGTGAGATTCTCAGTACCTAAAAGAGCTGTGGTCATAGCAGAACAGAGAGTGTCTATATATCATTTCAACCGGGAAGTCAAGAGTTTTGGATTCATATACAGGAACTAAATACATAACTGCACGAATTCACATTGATTCTCTTTGTACACAGACTGCTGCAGCACCGTTTGTCACTGTTCACGCAGAAGGCTGGAAACTCTTTTCAGAACCACTCTTCAAATTATACGTTGAAGCTGATTATACTGACAAAGTATTTGCCAAATGAGTGTCTCAGAACACTGAATGCTGATTTTGTAAAAATCCTCTCAATTAGAATCCCTTTGTGGAAATCAAAATATGCCAAGTGAGGGAGCACTTGATTATCAGAGATGCCCTGGAACAAACTGTGCTGATACTTATTCCTATTTCATAAACACCTTCAATGTGAGCAATAGCTTAGCGGGCTTTTTCTATGAAAGCACGCTGAGACAAAATAAAGTCATTAAGTACCTAGTTGTTGCAGAACAGGCAGGAGAGAAACTGAGGCCCACGGGGGCAGGAGATTTTCTCTTCAATTTTATCATTCTGGGGAATCTTACAAAAGAGCCAACAAAAGCAGGAAGTCAAGCAGCACCTGGTTGACTGCATTGACTGCATGTGGCTTTCAATCTTTTCTGAATGCACAAATGGCTTATAACTGCCTCCTTAGCACTTACCCTCCTTTTCCTTGCAGTCCAGTCATACCAATTTCTTTTATACCTTTCTTGTTTCTCTCTCAGGGCTTTTGCACTTGGAACCAGTTTCCCAAAGGAATTCCACCTGCCAGGTTCACATTCTTTTCTTTTTCTATATTCTGTTCCCTTCTTCATTTATTTTTCACTTGTGTATTGCCCGTGTCTGTAGTAGTGAGCTCCACAAGACAGCAACTTTGCCTTGTTGTGTCAGTTCTATGTTCCTGTGTCTAATACTATGTCTAATACTATGCCTAGTGTCTATGTCTAATACTATGCCTTGTGTCTATGCAGTGCTCCATGAGTATTTATTGCATGAACCAATGAATGAATGAGAGATACTAACACAGGAAGACTTAGAATGGCCATGCTAGGTCACACTATATACTCTTGTTGCAGTTTCCCTGAATATCCACCCAATTACCTACTATAAATTCCAGCTCCTTTTCATATTACTATATAACAAAATCAAGCTGAACATTTCCACTTGAATATCACAAAACTGACAGCAACACTATGTCCCAGTGTATTATCTTTTATTTCCTGCCAATACATGTCCAGGTTTAAACAAACCAAAAACAGTAAGAGAGAACCACTCATTTAATCATCAGGGCTGTTTTTACTTCCCTGCTGGCTCTAGTTTATTAATGCTGTGGACAAGCCACTTAAGACATCTCATTACTTTAACTTCCTCCTTTCAACTGTGGGACAAATATGGCTATCATGAGAATGAATGAGACCATGTTTCTTTAATGCTGACAGATTCCATATACATTTTTTAAAACATGATGAAAACACTGTTCTTTTCTCTGCTTTTCTTTTTGTTTTGAAAACATATTTCTGGGTTTCATATCCTTACCCCCAGAAATTATAGAAAATCATGACCATTATGTAACTGCAGTTTAAATAGACCTCTTCTCTTGTGAAGCACAGCTCTCCCTGCTCCTGGCATGAGTATGATGGCTGAGATGATACATTGGCAAACATGATGATAATAATGGCTCTGACAACTTTGTTCCTCTAAGTGTAATTATTGTAGAATCGTCAACCACCCAGGTCACACCTTGGTTTTGGAGGCTGATTAGATTCTAACCATTAATGCTGCAATTAGACAAACATTGCTGATAGCTTTGCTCTTCTCATTATTTTTGTCGCTTGGGGCTCATCCAAGTCTTTTGTAAATGTTTGTAAGTATATCAGTTGATATGCACCTCCATGGATTTTACTCCTGCTTTCTGCCACATTCATATCATTCTGCTTATTTTTTGGGACAAGGAGTGTTGTGTGCCAAAGGTTTACAATGTTGGCCGCCAGACGCATTACAGTTTGCTAAAAATATTGTTAACTTCTATGTAATTACTCACAGTAGCTATACAAATAAGACATCTACTTTCCATGTGGGACTGTCAATGAAACACCAAAAAAAAAAAAAAAAAAAGAAAGAAAGAAGAATTGCTACCTACTACCTGTAAGAAAGCTGATACACTAAGAGCTATGGCCTGAGTTTTCCTGAGCAGTTTACAGAGTAGCAGCAACAAGCATATCACTGTCCTCTTAATGGATAACTGTCTGTCTGTCTGCTGGATCCAGAAACCCAGCTTCCAGGAGGCTGTATACCTACACTGGTCAACAGGATATACTTTGGGATCTTAGCTTCTCAAACCCACCAAACACTTTCCTGACTTAAGGCCTTTAAATATGTTTATTCTCTCTGTCTGAAAATTCATTCAGTGAATTTGTAATCACTGAAAGTGTATTTCCTGTTATCCTTTTGGCGTATGTGAAATGTTCATTTTCTTTTGGAAAAGCCTCCTTGATAATCCACACTAGATCAAAATATGAGCAAGGGACCCTTGAAAACAAGCAACAGAATAACCCACTAAACGTGTCCTCAATAATGAGATTTTTCCTCACCTAACAAGAATTCTACATACATGTAGTACTGGATCTACTTAGAGGTGCAAAATTATGTTATAGACCTTGTGGAGCTTTCTGCCATTTTCTTGACTTTCTCTTCATGATCATAAAATGGCTGCCACACTTCCAAACATCATGTCATCACACATTTGTAGAGGTGTGAACCTGTACCCCCAAAGCATACTTTGCAGTGAATCAATAAACATAATTAGAGAATAGGAAATAAGAGGGAAATTTTCTTCTCATCCATTTCTTGCTTTATCAGGGAGGAAATCTTTCCCAAGTGTCCCTGATCCTACTGACTTCCACTTCTATAGTGCTGGGTAGAATCTAGTCATCCTTGTACTCAACATACGGGGGAAGTAGGCATTTGTCAGTTTTAGTCTCTATAAAAGGCAAATTTTGTTGGTAAGTGAGAAGGGCTACTAAGTAGGCAATCAATAACATAAATTGCAGTAGGTCCATCCATTTATTTGTTCTCATAATACTCTGTACCTTTCCTCTCTTCTTCTTATGACAATTGTTATTATTTAATTACCTCTCTGCAAGGCAAACTTCATGAAGACAGAATGAACCACCTAGCATAGTTGCCTCAAATAATAACTCTCAAGAAAAAGAGACAATGACCATTTTACTATTGTTCTAGTTTCATGTTTGTTGACTTCAAAATGTTTGTTGTCTTTAACACTTCAAAAGTTTGTTATGAAATTATTAGAGAAAATCAAGCCAGAATGTAGACTTTAATATTAAAATGTACTTTGTTGTGAATCATATATATGCTTTTTAAATATATATAACATATATATTCTCTGTTCTAGAACTTCCAAAAAAACCATACTTACAGATTCTTATGTTGGCATTTAGACCAACTACAGTATGACCCAAGCTTATCTTCATATCAGTATTTCTTAATAGTCCCTGGATATAGTCCTTCCTGAACATCTGCTCAGGCATCCTGATCATGTCACCTGGATAATTGAATTTGCCCCATTTACCTCTCCCCAAATTCTCTATGAAATTGTTACAGACCCTTTCCTCCACTTACTACATCTCTACTTCTAGAATGACTTTCTTTTTCTACCTGGAAGACTCAATGAACAATATTCATGTTTTTTTTAAATTTTTAAGATTATTAAGTTAGATTTGTGTCTTTTTCTAGGATTTGAATAGATTGATTCCTTAAATAGCTGCTTAGGAAAATGTTTACGTTTTAAGTATCTACCATTTTGCATTATCATTTGGAATGTACTAAGCTATTTTATTCTACTCTGTGAAAAACTATACTGTAAACTTGCAAGTCTCATAACTGAAATGCAAATCTCATCAGGTCTTTTCTGGATTCAATTTACTTGAGAATTAATACACTCTCCAAATTTAAAAAGAAGCAAGTTCTTTATTCTCTCTGTCTCTGTCTGTCTCTGTTTATTCAATAAGAAAGATTAAGCAGTATTTTAAATTTTTAAGTATTTGCATAAAATATATATTTCATTGCTTTCCACATGTTGAATTTTATAATCCACTACTATCAGCTTACAGATGTACTTCTAATCTAATAATAATAATAAAACAATAACAATAGAAGATATATTTCATTGTTTTCCACATGTTGAATTTTATATCCCACAGCTATCAGCTTATAGATGTACTCCTAATCTAATAATAATAATAATAATAACAATAGCACACTTAACTACAAACTTCTTGGAAGAGGTAAAATTTTCTTTAAAAGGTTGCCTCTTGTCACAAATGCTACTTCCACACTTACCACCTACAAACCACCTACAAACTACAAAAACTGTTCTGTTGTGATGTCTGTGTTACCAAGTCCCAGGTGACTTCCCTATCCTCTTTTGGCAGCAACTGACATAGCTGCCCACACCACCCTTCCTGAAATGCCTCCATTTCTTGCCTTCCATGACCTCACACTCTCCTGGGTCTCCTATCTCACTAGGTGGCTGTTTTTCAAAAACATTTGCTGACTTTCCCCCTTTTCCCAACCTCTAAATATTGGACTAGTGCACTGTATCAAACCCCTTAGATTTCATCTACTCCAATGGTTCAAATTACATCTATAAAATGATGAGAGCCAAGCTAAATCTTCAGGCTTGTCTTAGTCATGAAATTGAAATTGCTGGGCATATGTCTATAATACATACATAATGGCCTACTTAACACCTTCACTCCGATGTTTCATAAATAATCTGTTCAAAAACAATTATTAGCTCTACAACTCTCCCCCAATCTGACTTCCAACAATGTTACCCACCCCAGCAAAATATTCCTGCTTTACCCAAGTCCATCCCCAAATCCACAACTTAGATTTAATTCCTTTCTTTTGTTCAGCCTCCACAGCCAATCTATCTGATAGTCCAATCCTCTCTATTATTATCAGACTTTATCTGGGACCATACATTTCTAACTACATCCCACATGTAGGATACTTGGACTTAGCAACAGCCTGCCTGGCTTCCTGCCCAAATTCTTCTACTTGGCCTTTGTCAGGGAAGGAAAGAAATTTCCTCTACCCTTCTAGTTACTTCTCAGGCTGGTCAAGTAATCAAGTTAATATCAAATGCATTAAAAGAGGAAAAAACTAATTTAATTGTGTGTGTAGAGGGCATGTACATAGACATGCGCATTCCAAAGACAATGAGGTAAAATAAGGTTATATATCCTGAGCTAAGGATGAAATGCAGGCTTGAATTTAAGGAGAGAGGAGAGGGCACTCACATGATGAGAAAGTGACTCATATATATGACAAAAGCCAGATTCTCTTAGTGCTTATACTTCCTTATAGATAGGCTTCCCTGCTAGAAAGGTTATTACCAGTAACCACTCTAATTTGGTTAAGAGCCCAAGATTCATTCTTGTAGGAAGTTAAGGGGGTGAGTGTTAAGTTTCCACGAGTCTGTAGGAACTTAACTGACCTCAGCTCAAAATAATCCTCATGTCAAAGTGGCACAAATTGAAAGGGTGTTCTGAACATCTTGTGGAGGCCTAGTTTCTCCTACAAAATATTCTTCATATTTTCTTGCAAAAAATGAGTAATCTTATAAAATGTACCTCACTGTGTGATATTTTAAAAATACCTTTTGTAATCATATTTGATACAAATGTGTATCAAAAATTCACCCTATCCTCATGCTAACTAAAGATCCTTACCTGATTCCCTGACTCCCAATATCATTTAGAATAAAACCTGAACTACTAAAACTGGTTGGCAAAACCCTCCATAATTTAGTCCCACTTCTCTCTTTCTAGTCCTCTCATTCACTCCACTCCACTACTAGAAATAGCCCTCAAATATGCTGAGATTATCCCAACTCAACAGTCTTTACACTGGCTATTTCTCTGCTCGGAATAGCCTTCCAACTGTGGTTTGCATGCATCTATTGGCCTTTTAACTCTCAGCTTGAATCTTACCTCCTCCTGCCCACAACCACCAACTCCCCTTCCTGTCCCCCCTCTGTAATTTACAGTAGCCCTGCCCACTGATACCTACCCGCTTATATAGATATCTGATGGTATCAGATGTCTGTAAGTTCCACATGAACGGTGTCTATGTCTGTCTTGATCATTATTACATATGTGGTCCCTAAACTGTCCCTGACACTGAATAGTATTAATATCACACACACACACACGACACACACACACCACACAAATACACACACATACCTGCTAGGCTAGCAAGGTCACCTGATTCATGATTTGGCTACTACAGGACAAGCAAAGATCAGATTCTAGAATTCAGACCTTTTGTTACCAACCTCAAGGGCAACAATTCTAGTCCAATTAAGTCATGATAAATCTAAGAAGAATCTGGAAAGAAATACATGATCACAGTCTCAAGGAATGTGATGAGATACTTCTTTCTCACACAGACCTAGCAACTGTCTTCCAAAGAAAGCAGGAAATTATCATACAAGGAACTCACACTCACTGGATAGTAAAGAAGCATTTGAACCTCACCTTCACTCCACCCTTGTCTGACCTGCACCTTAAGCCATTTCCCATGTTAAGCTAACAATTTACCAATCTGCTCTTCATTTTTCCAACTCCCTTTGACCTGTTTTTCAACAAAACTTCAATCAAGTGGTGAGTAGTCTAAAAGAAAAGGGATGTGTTCCCAGTCAAGCAATGACTGGAAGGAATTCAGAAATATCAAGAGCCAAGAAGGCAGGCATGTCAAGAAACATAACGCCAGAAAAAATGATGTAGGAAAATACATTCAGTTCAATATAGATTTTTTTCTTTTTAAACATTTTTTGATCCATTAAATCTTAGATCTTCAAAACTGTTCTTCTAAACTCCACTACTATTTGAAGACACCGGTCAATGTTCTTCTTTTTTACTCTTGAACTGACAAACAGATCACTCCTTTAAAAGAATCTGAGTATGAATTAAAGTCTTTTAGAAAATATATGAGTGTCAGATAAGTTCTTTATTTATTTCCAATAAATGAGGGAGGGGAGATTCTGAATTGTTACCCTTATACTACCTAGGTATATAAGGTGCTTTAAAGAAAAAGGACCAATTTTAAGCAGTATTAAATATTTGGAAACAAAGTTTGACAGTTCCTCAATATTTTTTAAAAGTTGACGAATAGTAAGGGCAACTATTGAATATATAGAATATCATTTCCCTAAAGTTTTGTTTGTTTTCTACAAAATGCAAGCTTACTGTTTTTATTTGCATTTTCTCCATAAAATAACTGATTTAAATATACCTTTAAAAGGGCAATATTTTTGCAAAACAAGCAATAATGAAGCAATTGTCGTGTATTTATAGATAGACATGTAAATTTCCATTCTTTTTAGGGTAAGAGTCATTAAAATAAATAGCTAAATGTAGGAAATGATGTTCCACTGTTTAATCAAATGAGTGAAGGAATCTCAACACATGGCATTGGACATGCAGTTTGACAAAAATGAGATTTTTAGCATCTGTTCACTGTGTTCGCTATTTTTCTATTCGACTATTTATCTGTATTTTCATCATCTCCATTTAGATAATTGCACCTATGCTGGAAAACTAATGCCAAGTGCTTAACCAATAATGTTAGTATGAATTTTTATTTTCCTCAGATTCTCAGCATTTGAAATATAGTTAGCATCTTTGCTTTCACCAAGGGAGGAATAGATATTTGGCTTGAAAAATCTTTTATTATTTATTATTTTGTTGTTTACTTTTGCTTGATGACAGATGGTTTTAACACAGATGGGATAAAAACAGGATTGTTATTTGTTAAGAGAGCATCTGTTCCTGGTGTTTACTCCTTACCTTTGAAGCAAAATCCACTGTTACAACATCACACCTTGTTATTGTGAAAATAAGAGTTCTGCTGTGGTTTCCTGATATGATATAAAATTTTATTTTGTGCTATAGTGGGTCATACCTTTTTCTGAAGGTGAGGGGCATTTCTTTTAAAGAGCGCATTGCAGATAGAAAGTATGGTACATATGAGACTTGGTTTGTGTAAATCATTTGGAGAAAGCAGTAAATGGTGATAAAGAATGATAGAATAATGAAATAAATATGTAAGAACAATATTAGGTGTAAAGCAATGGGAAAATGTTCTATTTGTGAAGGATCCCAAATATAAGCTTTATTTTTAAAATCATTGCAAGGAAAACATTGTTCAAAGGAAGACTTAAAGACTCAGAAGGATTCATCAACATGGTCTGAGGATGGCAGCAACTGATAGAGCCACAGGCTAGAGGGCTGGACTTAAGACCATTTACAGGAAGCTGTACAGGGCAGTAGTCAAGGGCCCTTGCTTCAGGCAAGAGTCATTAATATAGTTGAAACAAGATTCTACGATTTTAGCTCTGTGAACTTGCCCAAATTACTAAACTTTCTCAGTTTCTTACTCCTTTTCTGTATAAAAGGTTTAATTCTCTCTTTGGTAAAGGTATAGGGTACCAAAAGTGTTAATAAAGCTGAATTGTGAAATGTGACTAGCAATGCCTGCAACACTTTGAGGTAGTCTGTAGGTGTTAGCTATCATGATGTAGCCATAAGTGAAGCATATGAAATTCAGAGAGGTCAGATGATTTATCCAAGCAATTATTTAAAATTTGTATTTTTGACTCTGGACTTCCAATTTAAGACTAGAATATACAAAGATTTCTTATGACATGATCCCTGAATTTAAAGACATGGAGAATGAGTGTGATATATTGGAAAATGTAAATACTTTGGTAAAAAAAAAAATTTAAATTTCCAGAACTGTTTTTATAACTACGTGACCAGGTATCAGTGTTTCATAATTTCAGTTCCTTCATCAGCAAGCTGTGTTCACAGGGTCACTACATCCTTTATATACACATTATAGTCAGCATGTGGCTGACTATATATACACATTATATTCAGCACGTGGCTATAATAATGGTCATATTATTGGTCTTTAATAAATGGTTTTTATGGTCTAGTGAGGCAAATAAAATTGAGTCCACATCATGATAGTCTTCTTTCATTTCTCTCCATCCCCAGAATGGAGTGAGGTGTGAAGGAATTCTAAGCTATAGGACATACCTACAAAAATCTGGTTAATTTGAATCTTGTTTTGAGACAATTCTGCACAATGTGTAAGCCTTTGAGGTAACAGAAAACACTCTCACATGTTAAAAAAAAAAAAAACAGTAGCTGAGATACACCAACCTCATACAAGGAAGCTCTTCTCAGTGAATTCAGGGGATATCACCTCAAGCTGGTGAGCAAACATGACTGGAATGCATCCTCCATCTGGCACCTCCACCTTCAAGTGCCTGTTTTTGTAAGCACCACAACTGCTCTGCTATAAGAAAACAGATCACAATGAGATTTTATATTAAATTATATTTATATTAATTTATATTAAATTATATTAAACATATTAATATTAAACCTGCAATATTACCTAATAGTGTTCCCCTAGTTTGCAATTATCCATGGCAATTGGGAAATAATTGGAAAACTTTCAGTTGTCAATTATCACCTCCTCCTCTCAAATATTTATAAATGTTGCTAACAAGGGGGAAATGTACTGATTTAATCATATAAGTAAGTGTTCTTTTTAAAAAATGGTTTTGGCTGTTCTAGTCTCTTTGCTCATCTCTATACATTTTACGGTCTGTTTTTGAACTTGTCTGCTAGAATTCTATTGTTTGCTAGAATTATCTGCTAGAAAAAAATGTCTGCTAGAATTCTGCTGGAACTTTCATAAGGACTGCATTGAACTGAAATGCCAATTTGGAAGGAATTGCTAAATTAACAATATCAAATCTTTCCAATGCATGAATAGGAAGTGTCACATATATTTGTCTTTATATGTCTTACCACTCTTTTCTAATTCCCACTCTATACTTCCTGCACTCCTTTTGTTAACTCTATGCCCATGTTTATCTTTTTGATATTATTGTGAATGTGATTCAATTATTTTCTTAAATTCATTTTGGATTATTCATTGTCAATTTAGAGTGATAAAATTGCTCTTTATATATATACTAGTTCAAGTAGTGTCTTTGGTATATTCCTTAAGATATTCTATGTATAGGATTTTATTTCTTTTCCAAAAAAAAAAAAAAAAAAAAGGACTGATTTTGACTTTCAACTTCATTGTTACAGAAAAAAGTGATATCAGGTCAAAAAAGGGGGAAGAAGCCTCCTAATCCAAACAAGCCACATACAAAATGAAGCTTCTGCCATCCAAGTTCCCTCACGTTCGTACCACCTGCGTGTAGCAGTTGCCAGTCAAATGCAGTATAAGAGCAGGATTTATTTATAAGGGAATATTAACAGAGAAAACACAAAGTCCTTAAAGTCACAAGTAGCCAGTTATCTTACCCCAGTCACTATTTTCAGTCCCAAAGGTCCCAAAAACATATGTCCATGATAGTGCCCTTTGCCCCTCCAAACCTGAGGCAGGCACTCTGTAAATTCCAGTCTTCCTCTGGCATCTTCGCTTTGTTTCTTCTCTCTCCAATGTTCTGAGCTGCTCCACTTCTCCAAGGTGCTTCATATTTTTCCCACAATTGCTGATGCACAAATCAGCTTTCCAAATCCCTGGCCATCTCTAGGTACCAGCTCACTATACTACCTTGCTGCAGTGCCCCCATTCTCCACACCAGCCACTCTTCTACAGGTCACCATGGCTCCTTGTCACCACCAGCTCACTCTTTCAGAAGGCTTCTGCTCAGCCTGGTCACTCTGGCTACTCTTTACCTGTCCTCCTCCCTCCTCCTCTCGCTCCTCCCTCCCCTTCCCTCTTCCTCTCCCTCTCTCTCCTTTTTTCCCCCCTAAAAGCCAAAAGCTTCAATTTCCCTCTTCACACCTTCTAGGTGATTCATTTTCTCTTCCAGGTCCACACCTGGAATTTGCAACAAAGTCAAGCAGCAGAGAGCTTTAAGCCAGAAAGAATATCTAGACCTGGAACAAGGTAAAACTGGGAATACAGGCCAGGCATCCTAAATGGCCAGCTCATTCGCCGACAAAGGAGAAAATGACACTAGAAGCTCCCAGATGATATCATTTTAAGAAGCAGCTGTTCTCATTTGATCTGCATTTTGATATATGGAGTGTTTATGGTCTCTCCTCTCCTGCTCTTTCTCCCTCGCTTCAATCCCTCCTTCTCTCCCTTCTCTCTCATCTTCTGAGGACCTTTTTGGAAACTATACTTCATTCACATTAATGGTTCTTATTTTTCACAAGAAAAATAAGAAAAAATAGTTGATCTCTCCAGATCGACGAGAAAGAATTCAACCACAGCTGCTTTTCTAATAATTCTATGGGCCTCAGCCTCCAACCAGCTGGCTGAGGCTCCCACCGGCCAATGCATGCTTTTAGTCCTTGATCCATTTTCCTTTGCTTGAAGGAAATTCAACTAGTCCTTGTCTTATCTAAGATGACCTTTGTCACCACTAGTTTCTCAGCAAGAGAGAAGTTATTTATCTTCTCTCAACCTGGATTTTGAGTTGTACAAATTCCCACAAGGATTTTCAACTTACTAAGAAAAATATTTTCAAATACCCACTAGAAAGAGGAAGATAATCTATTAAAGGAAACTGACAAACCACGAGACGAGTCACAAGCAGCCGCCGGGGCCTCCTTGAGTCCCAGGTCATTGTAGTGTTTGAGGCTGATGAAGGAGATGCAGAGAAAACATTTGCGTGGAGTTGAATCTAATAAAAGAAACTAAAAAGGAAAGCTAGTTATCCATATAATGTGACAAATACCTTAAATGGAATAAACCACAAGACCCTGTAAGTTGGACATAGTAATGAAACATTGCTATGAAACATCTTAGAATTCTACAAGTGTGTGTGTGCGTGCGTGCATGCGTGAGTGTGTGTGTGTGTGTGTGTGTGTGTGTGTTGGTGACCTTAAATATTATGTGTCTTTTTAGGGATGAATTATTCTAAAAAGGCTTGGTATTTTTATGTTTAAGTGGGAAGTGAGTACAACTAGAAGCTCATAAAGTCAGGCTCTTTATCTATATGACTTTTTGAAACTGCATATGGAGCAGGCTGTTTTGGAAATACAATTCAAGCAATCTTAATGACTAAGTTGTGACGATGAAAAAACTGCAAAAGTTTCCAAAGTTAATCTTTTCTATTTTAAGATAATCTTTTTCACTTAACTTCAACTGTTATTTGTACTATCTATCTTCCTGGTAAGTAAACCACCAGCTTAAGAAGTTAATGTTTATAGAATTCAAAGATATCTTTAAATGATTTAATTGCTTTGTTTTTCAAAAACAAATACTTCAAGAAATATGTGTGTGTACTGACTTGCTAATAGTCTTTCCTACATCAAACAATTGTGTCTAGAGAATTTGTCTCTAAATATCATAAATGAATAGAGGATCCTAAAAGATATGAGTGACCTTCAGCTTTCTCTTTTTGATAAACTGCCCAGCACTTTATCACTGTTGGATAATTATTTACTGAAGGGCTACATGAAAGGTACCACCGAAAAGCTAGAACATGTCTCTGACTTTTAGAGATCTGCTTTTTCTTTGCTTTCACTTGAAGAGAAAATTATGCTTATAACTCACTGAGAAGTGACTCTATTTACCTTCTTTTCCAATTTTAGTTAGTGATCTTATCTTTCTTTTAGTTATGTTTCAATTAATTCTGCAAACCAATTCTCTCCCTGACTTTCAGTACCTTAAACTAGTGGCTGGTCCAGTGGGGAAGATATCTGGGAACAAGTTAGACCAATGCATGATTATGTGTTCTTAGTATAGGGGCTGAGATAAACCACTTCAAAGAGAATATAGACTACAGGAGAAAGAGAGGAAAGGAGAAGGAAATATGTCTGCAAAGGGTTTGGGGAAGTATGGGTGTCACATGACTACCCAGGTGGAACTAACAAACTGAATTCAAAACAAATAAGATGTTCATAAAGTAGTTTCATAAACATTTCACAGCAATAAAATGGAGAATATTTTCATTTCAGTGATGAGAGAGAGGTTTCATTTCAGAGAGGTTGAGCTATCCACCTAAGGTCACACAGCTAGTACATATGCTATAGAGTTGGTATTAACCTCAAACAATATTGTTGTTATCATAATCATGACAGATCAGCATTTTTTCTCTGAATATCTGACCGAACTATATACATGGGCTCTGTTAAATCACATATTAATAAGGTATTAATGTTTTGAAATCTCTCACAATGTGTATGTAGATGGTTTTATTTATTTATTTATTTATTTGAGACTAGATCTCACTATTTTTGCCTGTGGAACTGCAGGTTCACATTGCCCTGGGTACCACAGACTCAAGCAATCCCCAGCCTCAGCCTCCCAGGTAGGCTGAGGATTACAGGCACATGCCACCACACCCAGCTATATTTTTGGAACTGGGGCTCACTACATTGCCCCCAGAGGGACTCGAGCCATGATCCCTAGCCCCAGCTGCTTCATAGGCTGAAGCTTACAGGAATGTTTTAAATATACAATAACAACAATAGTAATAAAGCATTTCTATGTGCCTAGTGCCTATTCTTTTTTTTTTTTTTTTTTTTTTTAAGACTAGGTCTTGCTATTTTTGCCTGTGGAACCGCAGGCTCTCGTTGCCTGGGGCACCACGGACTCAAGCCATCCCCAGCCCCTCAGCTTCCCAGGTAGCTGGGATGACAGGCGCGCGCCACCACACCCAGCTATTTTTTTGGAACTAGGTCTCTCCACAGGCCCCAGGCAGGACTCGAACCGCGATCCCTAGCCACGGCCGCTTCATAGGCTGAAGCTTACAGGCACGAGCCACCGTGCCCGGCTCTATGTGCCTATTCTAGAGGCTGTAATCTATGTTGTAAGAACTATGACCATCCCATTTTACAGATAAGGAAACGGAGTGACTTTCCTAGAGATTTGCTGGGAAGCAGTAGCTCCTCTGCCTCCTGGATATGTGTCTTCTTTGGACCAGTGCATTGTATAAGTTTATACATCAGTTTGTAGGTTGAGTTGTCAGACTTTTTCCTTCATTAGCCTGTAACCAGAACCAGGGAATATTACATCTTCCCCATGATTGTGCAGCCCAGTGGGTATACACATGTGTAAATTTGCACACCTGGGCCTAGGAGAGAGGGGATAAAGGAGTACAGAGAGCATGCATGGGCATGAGAGAGCATGAGAGAATGCCAGAGAGAGCCCAGAGAAACTATGAAGATTCCTGAGAGGCTGGGGTGCCATTCACCCCCAGTCCTGGCCCTACCCTGTCTCGGGTGTCTATGTAACTGCTTAAACCAATAAAGAACCTACACAGGTTGGTGAGCCTGATGCTTACAACGGGCCATAAGTACTGATTGTACAATTTCATGATAAAGTAATTCTATATGATTTTATTATTAACCCAATAACCTTAACTATATGTATATTTTTATTATAAATTCACTCAACTTCATTTTATGTTTTTGAAGCATTTTTAATTGGTAAAGTCTTGAAAATGACTTAAGAACATTTCTCCCTTTTGATACAAAACTATGTGTTGTATATCCTTTTCTAATTATTAAATTGTGTAAAAACTAGACTAAAACATTACTGCAATGCAAAAACAAGGCAATTATAGTCCTGTTTAATTCAGCTCCTCCCCCTACTGTTGATAATTACTATTCACACCACCAACTTAATTTACAAAATTTCAGTTAGAATGAACTCAGTTAAAACTTTAGTCCTAAACTGTCAGTAACCACTTACATACAGCATTTAACTAATCACACCTACTTTAGGTTTTTACACCAGTGACAACTGGCACTCATCAACCAGATGAAATTAATCAGTACAAGGCACATTCAACCAAAGGCTTCCTTTTACCTCCTTCCCTCCATACCCCAGGGCCCCTCAGTGGGGCCCAGGTCAGCATAGGCACAATAGGCCAGGTAACTTCCAGTGGTTGATTCAATTACACCAAAAAGAAAGAGGAAGGATGCCAACTGTGAGGTGCTAAGTAGAACAAAGAAGGGAGAGAGAAAGGATAGCAGCAGGCAGACCAAGATGCTCTGATGGTGTTCAAAGAAAATCAAACAATTCTCTTGTTGCTGTGGGAAACTGACTCTGAAGTCAATTTCAGAAGAGAAACTTCCAAAATATTTGGGGAGGTTAAATTCATTCAGCACATATTAATTATCGTGTACTACATGCCAGACACTAGGAGTTAGGAAATGAAGCTGCGACAAAGGTGTTAGAAAATAGAGCTGGACATGTTTTCTGACACATGATCCTGATGATACTATAGACTGGGCAGAAATTTATACAATAATTACAGATATGTAAAGTTAAAACAGAAAATTACTTAGAAGGAAATGTTAGGCAGTGATATATGTTTTTTTTTTATTTTGTTCTTTAGATCACAACCTCAGTAAGTGTTTTTTTGGGATACCTCCCCCTCCTTCCCTCTGGTGCCTCTTTCATACTCTCAAACCCCACTCTTTGTTGTTTACTAGTTGTTAGACAGTGATATTTTAAGAAGATCTCATATTTATAACTAAGTTGCTGTGTGTTTGGAATAGAGGGGGAAATTACTCGTTATTTTAAAGAAAATCTTCCAGTAAACAAAGAGGAAAGCAGTGCTCCTGTAACTCTTGCAATCTGATCAGAGAAACCATACCACGTGGGAATGACTGGAGCCATGACTGAATGCAATGTTGGGTATCTTTGAACTGGGCCAGCCTTCAGCTACAGTTTTTTGATAAGTAATAAATCCAGAAAAGGACCAGTGGGTAGAAAATGCATATAGTAATTAAATTTGGATCAGGCAATTTAAAAGGCAGGTGTGGTTTGCATAACATCAAAGAGAACGATGAGGCTGTTGGTACTGAAATGACAATTCAAGAAAGCAGTTGCTGCTCTCAAAACAGAAAAAGAGCAATTTCACTTCCTGGATAGAGATCTTCTAGGGTAAAAAGGGGTCAACAAAACAAATCAACTTTTCAACCACCTATGAAGTGATGTTTCCTCCCTTAAGAAGAATCTTTCTACATAACTAAAGGGTCTGTCAATGACTGTTCATTGGATATGCTAGAGGCAAAGAATAAGATCTACATGTACTGATCTATAAAAAATTACAAGATATTTAAGTAGACCTATGAATGATGACTTCACTGGACTGTTGATGTTCATTTGAATTCACTATGGAAAACTGTTCTGTTCAGGCTTTGGGGGTGCTATTGTATTTGATTCGGCATTTGCGGGAATTTTAATTTTGAGCTTATTAGAATTGAGCTATAGAAGAGAAAATTATCCTGCAATTTCAATTTTTTCTATTGGAAAGTCTGCTTTTACCTGTGCCTGGAGTTCCCAATCCATCATAGAAAGATGAATTTCAAAGAGTTCATCAACCTTCCAACATTTCACATCCTTGGCACCTTCATAGGAGAGGTTCCATTGCTGTAATAATGTATCGCATCATTAATAACTTTCAGAAGTTTAATCAGCTAATCGTCTCTCTTAAATATCATCATTTTCTTTATCTGAGGTTTTTAGAAGTGTTTGCAAATATATACAAATAAATACTTTTCATGCTTATATACATATATGTTTGCATGTTTATACTAGAATGTTAAAAATGTGTAAGTGCATATTTATATAAATATATACTTGTGTAGATATACACATGCGTATAGATATATGTATATGCACACACATATATACACATACATAATCATGAAGTTTAAACTAAAGATGTGCATATCATGTGCAATGTTATATTTGATTTTATGACTAATAATAACTACTTGCAAAAATTGTGAACACTTTGTAAATAGAAACTATGTTTCACTTTACCTGTTGTATACTTAGTCTAGTATACTGTAAGTACTCAATGAATGTTGAAATAAAATTAATTATCCAGTAGAGTTGGTCTAAAGTAACATATCCAAGGGCAAAATGGAGTTGATTCAAGATATTTTCAATTACAGTCTTAGAAATAAGAGAACCCGGGGTAGTATGTTTGTCTTAGAATTTTTTAACATTGAATTTTATTAAAATATATTTATAAGACAATCTCTGGTTCTTTAAAAACTTCTTGAATCAGTTGTATGAGAAACATATTAGTGGATTTAGTTATAGAGTTATACAGTTCTCACTCCTCAATCAAGTCATGATTTTTTGCAATATATGAATTTTATACAAAGGGTTAACAACAGGTAGTTTTTTTCACAAGAGTTGACATGGGGAGTAGAGAGGAGGAACATTCTGAAAAGCCCTTATCTTAGTGGCAACCCTTTTTCTGGTGGAAACTTTCCTTCTCATTTTCTTCTTCATCCTATTTTTTTTCTTTTTTCACCTCAATGTCTTTCCTCTTCTTGTAGCTATCCATGAGGATTCGAGATAGAAGATGAATAAATTTATTCCAGTTAATTAAAATTTAGACCAAAATTTTGGATTTAAAAAGTTATATAATTGCCAGTATGAAAAAGAACTTAAATCTCTAACTCATTCTGCTCGCTTAACTGATGAAATTGAGTCAATATGTTTGTGTGAAAAGTAATCTAATCTAAATATTAAGGGATAAGAGGCTAATGTCATCATGTAGGTGGCAGACTGAGATGATGGTGGTGAGCATGAACAGGAATGGACCTGTGAATATGTAAAATAAGACATGTGACCTCAGATACACATTGAAATGGATTCCACACTCCAAAAACCACTAATCATCTTATTTGTTTGATTTCTTTCCAACTAATACCTACATTTAAAAATATCCCTCTCCTTTTTGAGTTCAAAATATTCTTGGCTCCTACTTTTTATTGTCTAGAACTTTTACTCTCAATAGTGCACTTTTTAAGGTAGGTATTTTTTTTACTTCTTATACTGTGTTAGTCATATCTTTGAAGTCTGGCAAGGATACGTTTTATTTAGAGAGAAAAAAAGACCCCTACTATTTAACTTGATAATTTCTATTGATTTTGTCAACAAAAGCACCAACAATGGGAAAGCAAGTTAAATCTGTCAACAGACCTTGTATTAGAATGAGAAAACAGAAAGTTTCACCATCAACTCACCTTGAAATTTTGATGTTGAAATAAAAGAGTATATAATTTGCTATTTTAAGTATATATAGACACAGATCACAAACATCTAAATTTTTGAAAGAGACTCAATTGGAACATTTTTTAAGGACCTATCCAACAACTTTTAACCCTGACAAGAAACTGTTAGTTCCATGATGTAACAATTAACTAGTTCTAAAGTTAACCAAATTTAAATGAAAACAAGTTTTGGTGAATAGAAATCATATAGAATCACCAATGTTGCTTTACATCCATTATACTTCCTAGAGTAAACATGTTTTTAGTAAGTATAGTCTTATCAAGTGTTTAGAAAAAGATCTTTTCTTGAAATACTTTAGTTAATAAGTCAGTATTTTTTTTGATCATTTATAGTGTGTCAAAGAGTAAATTACTGGGGGGGAGTGAATTATTAGATATATTATGTAATTTTATGTAGTTAATTTATTTGCCTTAGAAAACCCTTATAAAATAAGTATTATTTCTATCCTCATTTTAGGTAGAAATGAGTCTTCATACAATGAAGTGACTTGCCCAAGGTCACGTTTTGTAATGTGGAATAGTGGAATAATGAGAAAGGAAATGAACCTTAGGATCCAAAAACCTGTGTCAGAAGAGTGGTTTTACTCATTAATAGTTCTGGGTCCCTGGACAATTCACTTACTTCCTCAGTTGTGGTTTCATTTAAAACCTTCCAGTAGTCAAATATAGTGGTAAGAGCATGAATAATAGAAACAGAATGACTGGGTCTGACTACAGGTTACCCTCCTAAGACTGTTTGACCTTAGATAATCTATTTAATTTCATATTTGAATTTCCTCTAAGATAAAAATCAGATGATGGTGCTGATATTAATAAAACTACCTCATAAGCATAGTGTATAAACCTATAATGAGCAAATGAGTTAATAAAATGCTTAGAAATGTGGCTGGTACAAAGTAATACCTGTGTTCGCTATTAAAATGACAATGACCTATATGCTCCAGGATTATTACAAAACACATAAATATATGAAATCACTAGTTCGATAGCCAGAAGGATTTGTTGGATGTTATTTGAAAATTCAATGACAATGAGATCAAGAAGTAATAGAAAGCATGAATAAAAACCTGCTGCTATCAATCACTTTCTAGAAATTGTCAAATGACTGGTCATGTTAGGTGATGCACAGAGATGCCAGCCATGTTTCCCAAGATCAAGTTAAGAATTCTGTTTTGACCTTTGGTGTGAGCAATTTGATTCTGAAGGCAAAAGTCAGCTCACCTTGACACTGGATGAATTTGTACATGGTGCACAGATGCTCAAATTTCCACACAGGTGTGGTAAAATACTATGACAGAGCATCTAGTACCTTCTGACCTTTTTTTAGATTCATTTGCAAAGACATTTACTGCATAGGAGAGAATTCAGCTCTAGAATCCTACTAAGAGAGAATTAAGAATAGGATGGTCAGCAACTCATATGTGGGATTTGTGTGAATCTGCTATTTAGTGAGGTTCAGAAAACACTGAACTTAAGTCACTTCCTAGTTAGAAGTTCAGGGGTAGCTTCAAATGTGGCACCACCGTGTCATTAAACCCTGTGGACTCATCTGCTCAGCTGTGCTAAGTGTAGGGAGAAGTACTCAGATTGTGGTGATATTTGTCAATGAGAGGACCCCAGACTCCAGATCAACCATATTCAACCCTTACACTTTGGTTTATTAGAACAGATGAGGTCTTGAGTGTTCAGAATGGGACTTTGAGTCCCTCCTGAATGTTTTCACAGAGGCAGTTTATTCCAAGGCAAACCCGGAACATTCAACCAGAACAAGCTTGCACAATCAAGCTGGCAGTTCACAGCTTCCTCTGCTGTAACTATTTGAAATCTGCTAAATTTATGAATAAAGTTTCAACAGTTACCAAATTAGGACCCTCGAGTTTAATCGTTCAGTAAGGGTTTACAGTATCTGCCAGACGTGAAATAGCATAAACCACCTAGGGATCTTGATTAAGAATACAGATTCTGGCACAACAGGTTTGGGGTAACCTGCCCAAGCTCACAGGTGGGATCACAGTTGCTAGTTAACCAGATTATACTTTCAATAGCAATATTCCAGAGCACTGTGCTACGACTTACAGGTGATGGGACATTAAGCCAACTTTTTTGCAAAATGTAAAATTCCAATGGTTTCTTTTATGCTACTGATGCACTGTTCAAAACTTCCTTAATAGTCTAGTTTACTGCATATATTGAAAGCATGGACATATTCACTAATGGGATTTGTCCTTTTTAAAAGCAAGTGACTTTCATTTAATTATTAATCTAACCCCTTAATCAATAAGTCAAGCATTTATCCACGTATTAATACTCTGAAGAATAACCAAAGAGCTTTACCATCAACTATATTAGGAAGTCAAGAAACAAACTAATTTGTCTTTGACTTAGAGCTAACACAACAGATAATCACTTTCAAGGTTTTCATGATTCATATAAGCTTCAGAGAAATTTTTAAAGCTATGGAACAATCCATTGTCCAATAATACCAGGATATTAACCAACAGAATTGAGCTTGGAAGGTCCCTAGGGAAAGCCTAGGTTTTCATTTATGGCTGTTCAGAGTCAAGTACACAGATGGATTTCAATAAATAATTAATTATAATGGAATGGGGGGATCTAAAACAAGTTGAGTACAGTACTAAAAGTATCACAATGAGTTTGTTTATCTAAGGTTATGCCTACATTAGGAAGTCAAATTCCCCTCTAATAGATGTGATGCTGTTTAGTCTGCATTAGGTATAATTTTAGAAGTCAAGTACTCTCATGTCAGATATTTTCCAAATTACTCTTGCAGGCTAGAAACCACATCAGTACCTGAGTTGATTGCAACATTAATTACCCCTACTCACCCATTCCCCTCCTATGGCAGTTTTCTTCCATTCTGGGTCTTCTCTCTGGCCTTCCACTAACATGCCTTGGGAACGCAGGTTACTGGGAGATCCAAATAAGATAATTACTGCCAATTATTAAATAGAGTGATGTTCTGGACATTTCAAGCTATGATTCAACTGAAAGACATGAAGCAGTTGAATTTATTATACTTTAAAGCTTTGCAAGCAGCACTTTGTCCCAAGCAGACACTATAATTCTCAGGTATGATAGCCCACTAGACAGTGAGAGCTAAAAAATAACTACAGGGAAAGGATTTCTATGTAATGAGACAACAATAAATAAAATAATAAATATTTAATGTGATAAGTTGTAATAAGGAACTTCTGAAAGCACTCAGTTGGGAAGGCAGGGTTTTCCCATTTAAAGCTGATGCATGGGCAAGCCCTCTGTCTCTGGCTCTATGAGGCTATTCCAGAAGCCATCACAGATCAGTGGCCACACAGTGGCTTACACCTGTGAGGAGGTATGCACACCCAGCAGGTTAAAAGTGGAGGAAATCTTAAGATCTACTCACTTAACAGCTGTCAAGTATATAATTGTTAACTATGATCACAATATTGTGCATTATATTCCCCAAATTTATTCTTCTTCAAGAGTTTTGACCAACAATTCTCCATTCCCTTGACTCCCAAGCTCCTGGTAGCCTCCAGTCTACCTTGTGTTTTCATAAGTTCTGCATTTTCAGGTTTCACATATCAGCGATATGCAGGTTCTGTCTCTGTGGCATATTTAAAAATTTCAACGGTTTCATGTCTTTCAGTTGAATTGACATATGTATACACATCACATCTGCTTTACCCATTCATTCAAAAATCACTTGTAAAGTAAATCTTCACAACAAAAAACTATGAGATGTCATGGAGCTGTTAACTAACATTACTCAATATTGATCTGAGACCTCCAGGGCTTTCTAGGTGAAATCTGAAACTTCATACCAGGGTCCTCCCTACAAGGGGTACAAAGAGAAGCCCAAGAGAAAGACAGGTCACTAAGTTGGTAAGCAGACATTATAATAAAATAGGGAACTTGTCTACAAAGCTTGCCTTAAGTGACCTCAAGAAAAGTAGTATATGCACCCACATGCCAGAATCTTCAAAGTTTACTTGAAGACTTAACACCAATTCAATCACTTGTTCAGTGCACATGGTCTCAGTGCTGATGTCTCAAGGCCTTGAAATGGCTCCAGGAATGGAATGGTGGGAGGAACTACAGTACAAGGGCAAGGGAGGGTTTGAGGGACCTGTGATCACTAGGGTCCCCCTGGAGGGTAGCCGTAGGTTACATCCTCTTGATGACTTCCTCCAACATGGCGGTAATCATTTTAAATATACAAGTGTGTCAGATTAACTTACTGTACACCCTAAACTTACATAATGTCACAAATCAATTTCATCTCAATAAAGATAGAAAAAATGTTTTAAATTAAATTCACATTCCATAACAAGAATTTCCCTCTCTTGATAGATTCTTCTCTGTGTACATGAGGAAAACTAGCACCTGTGCTTAAATGATTGTGTGCAAAGAAATTTATTGAGGTTTTCTTTAATAGCCTAATATTAAATGTAACCTAACTACCTTTTAAGTAGAAGGTGAATTTAAAAATCTAAGATAGTCATGTGATGGAAAGCTATTTAGTAGTTAAAGTTAAAGAAATGGAGTCACTTGAATACATGTAGATAAATCTTTAAAATAATATTGATTGGAAGGGGGAAGAGCAAGTTACACTAGTATGGCTCCTGTCACAGTGAACACTAAAAACATCCAGATCAATACCATATATTGATGAAAGCATAGAGGTAGAGTGGAGAGAGATGTGTCTTTCAAATGCTGTAGGGTAATTGTAGGGGAATGTGTGTATGTATATGTAGTTTTACTAGCTTTTAAATTTATTATGAATAAACAGAGACTGTTTTTAATCTTCTTTGTTACATATGCATTCAAAAACATAGAGAATGTACATTTTGATATAACAATAGTTAACAGTATATCAAATCTGTGGGATTACTGCAAGAATAATCCTAGAACCTGTGGATTACTAAAATAGAAAACTGTTAAATTCAGATTTGTACTCAAATCTCAAGTCTAGTGATTATATGACCTTTGCTGAATCCTTCATTTCTCTGAGTCTTTAGTTTCCTACCTATTTAAAAGGATGCTAGAAGAGCTAATTATTTCCTGCTTTATTGTTGTAGGGTTAATTAAGGTAATTCTACAAAGTGCCTAGTTCATGAGGTATTTGTGCTTAATTAATGGTAAATAATTTTGCTCTTATCAACAGGAAACTGGTGAAAATTCTTCCTGAATATCATACACTATTGCAGTTCTAGGTAAACAAAAGTCAGTCCAATGTTTAATATGTATGATGCAAAATCAACCTGATTACATTTTTTGGGTTATTTAATTTTATAGAATTTACTGGATTTTCTTTATTAAATAGGAGTTTCCTGAATATGGTAAATCAGTCTGAAGATAAACTTTTCAAAAGCCCATCTCATATTTTGCTTATTCAATAAGTGAAGCTTAATAAATGTTAGTCAATCTTAATTGAACTATTTGTTGATGCCAGAAAATTACCACAAATTCATGATCCTGGGAAAACTGCTGAACTCATATTGAGTCAAAAAATTAGTAAATATATCCTTAGTACTCAGAGGGTGTGTGACATTTTAGTAGGCATTTCAAAGATCTACAAAGGAAAAGTCCTGGTTTCAGCCTTCAAAGGGCTTAGCATTCTTTTAGTCACTTATTGAAGGGTACCTGTCATACAATACATTGCATATTTGTAAAGGGGGCATTATGATATGTTTTAACACGTGTATACACCTCTGAAATTATCTCCAAAATCAGGACAATGAACATAGGCTTCAACACCTACACCTACAGTTTTTCCTTCTGTCTTTTGTTTCTTCAATGCTTCCCTAATTCTTTGGCAACAATTTATCTGTTTTCTGTCACTGTATCTGTTAATGTGCATTTACTGAAATTCTATATAAATAGAATTACCCCCAATGTATTCTTTTTCCCAGGTTTATGTCTTCAGCATACTGATTTTGAGATTAATTCATGTTGTTGCACATCTCAGAAGTTTGTTTTTGTTGATATAGAATGATTTGGGTATTTCTTCATCTGCTAATGACATTTGGGTTGATCTATTCATAAACTATTATTAATCAGGTTGCTATGAATATGTGTGTACAGTCCTTTTTATGGATATACACTTTTTATTTTTTTGAAAAGCTACCTAGTGATGGAATGACAAGTTCATAATATTGGTGCATGCTAACCTTTAAAGGAACTACCAAACTATTTCCAAAGTCACTGTTTCATTTTGCATACCCTGGAGCAAGGGCTGAGTTCCAGTTTCTTCACATCCTCATCAAAACTTTATGATCACTCTTTTTAATTATAATAGAAACATAATTGTATCTCATTTTGACTTTTTCATTCTAAGAGGGTTAAATTTGAATGGCTAGATATAAACTTGTCATAAACCTGAATAAATGAAAATGCATAAATTAATTATGAGTAAACTAAAGGAGAATGTATTAAACATTTCAATATATAGAATACCAAGAGAAGAAGACTTTCTATAGAAGGTTATAACTATTTGTTTTCTAGAAGCTTAAAAATATAACTTTAAGTGGGGAATAGAGGCAATAGATAAGAGACAGTTCACTTTCTGCTGAGATGATCAGGGTTTCCAGAATATTAGATTTGAGTGAAATTTCAGTATGTTGAAATGGTGGAATTGTAATATTTTCCAGGCAAAGAAAATGAAATTCATGGAAAAAATGGAAGAAGATTAAACACATTTAAGGTGCTACAGAAATAATGCAGACATCAACAAGAAATTTTGCATTAAAATCTATGTGAAATTGCCTTGAACCTGTTTATTTCACGATCAGTGGTAGTCAAAACTGTACTTGGATTCTGTCTTCTCCTCACAATGCCTGTGTCCTACATTATTAATAACCTAACCTAACCTGAGCCTCTTCTTTAAGTCCATAGCTGTTTCCTCTCACATTAAATCTTCTGAGAATGAGAGTATTTTTCTATAAATTGGGAAGGATTCCATTACACCCTAGACTCTAATTTGGAGACTTTATCTTCCCTCTCCTTTGTCTGTCTCTGTTCATCTGTGTTGTTCCCTTTTTCCTCTTTCATCAAACCAGGACTTTCATTTTTCTCTCCATTGTGCTTGTTGGCCTCACCTTTCTCTGAGACCTGGTTGCGAGCTAACATCCCAGTTATTATTTTCTTCAACAAAGAGTTTCCTCAGTAGGAGGAATTTCAATGCAGGTTGCTAAGGTAATTTATTTGTTCACTATAAATTTGTGTGGAGTTACAAAAAAGAGGCATGATCACACTTAATTCAGGTTGATGACGATAAACTGATGAAGACTTTCCTGAGGCCAGGTAATGGTAGCCAACAGATCAGAATCTGTCATGCCAGGAGCTACTAACACACATTTCCCTCCCACCATGACTGGGAAAAGAATAGAGATCTCAAGAAAGTCACTGTTAGCACATTCTCCCTATCACCTCTTTCCTTCCTCATGGAAAATCATAAGATTTTAACTTTATTATTAAGTGGTATTTAGTGGTGAAGTTTCAATTAATCTAAGCTGAGCCTACGAGGACAAATACTAAAAAGTAGTTCTGGAATTCTACAGTTAATCGTTCTGGAAATGTCAGCAGGGAAAGAAATGTTTTTGGCAGGAGTCCAAGGTTCAGAGGAACACCAAATCAATCATGAATGCTTTAGTGGTCCGAGAGATTAAGGAAGCTGGACAACAGGCTTTAGCAGCAGGAGACCCTAAGAAAAGTTGTGACTGAAGGGACAGGAATATAGTCACTAATCAACTAGGGGTCAAGGTTTGAAGCATATTGATGAAACCTGCTGTTCAAGATAGGTACTGAGTAACCAGAAAACCCCTGGAATCTGGTTCTTTGGGATGTAACATTAGAGTCCATAGTCGTAGCTCAACGCTCCAGGTTACTGTGCAGCATTGTGGTCAAGGAACCATATTTGTTTAAATCCCAGCTCTACTACTTTCTACTTCTAAAGTTACTCTCTTTCTAGACTTCAATTTTCTCATCTGTAGAGGTGATGATATACTCTACCTGACTGTAAAGATTAATTGAGGTTAATAATCTCAGTCATTCCTGGACTCCCCACTTTCTATTGCCCTGTGTTCAGAATTAATCTCCAAAATCTTTTTGATACTGATTCCATTGTTATTATTTGGTCTGAATCCTGGTTGTCACTCACCTTACATTATTATATAGCAGTTTCCAGCTCCTAACTTGTTGCTCTGCTTCTACAATATCCTCCTAGCTAGATTGATCTTTTAAAATACAAATTGGACATGATATTCCTCTGCTCAAAATCCTCAAATGGTTGCCCATTTCACTATAGCTGAAAGCCAAAGTCTAATCATGCTCCAAAGACTCTATTGGGCTAGCCCCCCAAGATCCAAAACCACTTCACTATGTCTTAAACTCAACAGATACACTTTTTACTTAGAGCCTTTATCATCCCTTCTGATCAGTATGTTCTACCTGCAAATGTTCATGTATTTCACTCGCTCCAAAGTTTTAAGTCTCAGCTCAGATATCACCTTCTCAGCGAGGTCCAACCTGTCCAAGCTACTTGACATTACATTACAGTCCACCTTCCCTTATACACTACACTCTATCCTTCTCCCCTGCTCTCTATTTTTCATACCATTTGTTATCTGTCTACATACTAAATAACATAATTATTGATTATTGATTTATTGATTGGTTTATTGATTGATTGATTGATTGATTTGTTTGTTTGTTTATTTTGAGGCTAGGTCTTGCTATTTTTGCCCATGAAACTGCAGGCTCACATTGCCTGGGGTACCACAGACTCAAGCAATCCCCAGCCTCAGCTTCCCAGGTAGCTGGGATTACAGGCACACGCCACCACATCCAGCTATTTTTTGGGGACTAGGTCTTGCTACGTGCCCCCAGTGGGACTCGAACCACAATCCCTGGCCCTGGCCGTGGCTTCCTAGGCTGCCACCTACAGGTGTGTGCCACCATGCCCAGCTCAGATTATTTTTTATGATCTCTCTTTGCCCAGTAGGTGTAAATTCCACAAGGCAGCATTTCTTGTCTGTGTTATTCACTGAAGTATTCCTAACACCATGGCTAGGTCTGTGTAGCATACAGAAAGCACTTGAAAAATATTTACTGAATGAATGAATAACAAGGAATGAAATACACCTCGTGTGTTAACTGGTAGATAGTGAACATTTGTTTAATGTTAACCTTCAGAAAGGGGTGGGTAGGCCAGGCATGGTGGCTCATGCCTGTAAGCTTCAGCCTATGAAGTGGCCGGGGCTAGGGATCGTGGTTCGAGTCCTGCCGGGGGCACATAGCGAGACCTAGTTCCAAAAATATAGCTGGGCATGGTGGCACGCGCCTATAATCCCAGCTGCCTGGGAAGCTGAGGCTGGGGATTGCTTGAGTCTGTGGTACCCCGGGCAATGAGAGCTTGCAGTTCCATGGGCAAAAATAGCGAGACCTAGTCTCAAAAAAGAAAAGAAAGAAAGAAAGAAAGGGGTAGGTATAGTTTTGATATTAATACAGAGGCAGAGCATGAGGATGGTTAGACTCTGGAATCAGAATACTGGACACATGAAGGGAGACTTAAAATAGGATCCAGCATATGGTGATGGAGAAAGCAAGCAGCCTTCTATTCACGCAGCATGCTGAACTTTATTTAATCAGGTCTGCTTGCTTCATTGTAGTTCTTGTTTCCTTTAAACAAAATTACTTCAACTCATTTAAACTTTCTTCAAAGACATAATTTCCAATCTTTCATCCTTATTAATACTCTCTGAGCACTGTGAAGTACTCAACCATCCCTACAAATAAATGTGAAGTTCATAGCTGAATTTCAGAGACAGACAAATAAAATAATCCTCACTCAGACAAGCTACTTTGAATAAAAGCTTTCAACTGCCACCCAACAAGGAACAAATGCACAGAGCAGCTGCTTCCATGTGGGTGAGGGGACCATCGTAGGATGGGCAATCCCTGGCTTCCATCTTTTTAGAATTCCCAGTCCCTTTGACTGGAAAGGGATCCAGAAAAGAATATACCCTTTGGAACCAAAAGTTATAAAACAGTGTATATCAATTGCTGTATCCAGCTTTAAAAGAAATTTTCCTAATGGTATCACCTCAATGGTAATTTTACAGAATATTAACAGATGTTGCCAGGGAAAAGGGGAGAAGGGTGGTTCCTTAGTCTATTTAACTTGAGAAACTATACAAGCAACTGTAAGTGTATTACCTTATTGCAAAATTCTTGGAGATTTCACTTGTTGGTGTGCAATTGTGAATATCCCAGAGATGGCTTGATATGCAGCTCTTTTTAAAGTCAGTTAAAAAAAGAAATAAAGGCAGTAGCTTAAGGAAACCATTTTTGAAAGGAGTCCTTGAGAGATCTCTTCCTCTCATCCAACAAATATTTCTTGAATACCTACTCTGTGCACACATTGGAAGCAGCTGAGATTTGGTGTTACATAGGACCCACAGTCCTTATCCTCAGGGTACGATCTAGTAAATAAGATATACTCAAAACTCACATTTGAATATTGATGAATGCGGTGAAAGCTGAAACACAGGCTGCCATCAGAATATTTAAGAAAGAGTGGCACTTAGTAAAATGCACTTTGAGAATGGCTTTAAATTGCTTTTGTGAAAAAAATTATTGTGAGATGATAATCACTTATTGTTTTCTGCGTATTAAACACTGATAAGTATTGAGAAATACAGAGATCTAAGATGTGAGCCTTGCTTTAAAAGACTTTTCTAATCGAAGACTAATAAAAACAAAATGAAATAATGCAAGCCAGAATAAAATTACACATAAATTTAAATGGTTCAGATACCCATTACATTTTTCAAATAGTACCACATCATAGCTTCTGGGAAGCTCTTTGTCCTTAGGCTATCTATACTTTGGACTGATATTCCAGAATTTTTCATGTACTGCCTTATAGAAAAATGAATTGTAAGCATCACTGATCCATCAAACTAAACAGTCAACTTTTATAACACCGGTGCTGAATCTTTCACATTTTGACATTCCTATGGTAGACCATCATCTGGGAAACAGCAAAATAGAAGGGTTCTGACCAAAAGCTATGGAATCATACCAACTGTTGATCCTTTACTCTAGATTGGCATATGAATTTGTGCAAATTTCCTACTTCTTTGAACCTCAATTTTCTTGTTGCTAATTTGGAGAGAATAATATCCCTACCACCTAACTGTGCTACTGTTTGATCAGATATGTATTCAGAGATGATGCATATAAATTAATTTACTGCCTGACAGCAAGCACTTTGAAATGGATGAATACTGTTTATTCATCCATTATTATTATCATTGCACTGTGTCCAGTGATGAGTTCGTCAATACAGATGTTGAGTAAACAGGAAAAGAAGGTCAAGCAGAGAGGATATGGCCATCACCTTACCTGTATATCACAAAGTTTCACTACAAGTCAAGATGGAAGAGGTTTGGAAAAATGCCCTGGAACAGACAAACTTGCTATCCGAGACTGGGGTTGGAGTGGGGGCCAGACTGGATAAATGATACTGAACAGATATAGAGAACCCTGATAATACAGTTGGAGAGGGCTTGGAATAGGGACTGAAATGTCCACATATGATCTGAAGACAATGGGTGAAACTAAAAAGTAATGGAGAAAAATGGTTTGCTGAAAAGATTAGCTTGCCAACCTCTATCAACAGAAATGAGATGGAAAGAACTAGCATCAAAGGACCAGTAAGTGACAGTCATGGAAAATCTAAAGGACTTGTTACCCTCAGTGATAGATAATTCAGTAAGTAGATGAGGGCCTTGGTAAATGGGGTGATTGCAGTATACATTCAAGGCTGGTGAATTGCTGTGAACTGAAATGCTCAGGTCATAACTCTGAACGATGAATGCCAGGATGGCATGAGGTCAGCAATGATTCTCCACAAAGCTTCTCATGAAACTATACTTTTCTGTCAGCTAGTCATTTCATCATGTGGCTAATTTAGTTACCATATTGACATCACTCATATGGAGAATCTCTGTAGCTTTTAAATCATGACACTTGCATTTTAAATATATTGTGGGAAAAGCAGGTAAAGGGTTAAGTCTTATTGCAGGAGTCTCTTGAAAAATTATCCATATTTCTCTAAAGAATTTTTAACATGCCATTTTCAGTCTTGCATTTATCTTACAAAAAGAAAAGTAAACACTGAAAATAACTAAACGAAGACATGACATAATTGGCTATTTTAAAAGATCTGTCTTACATTCTTAAAATAATAAAATACTCACTTTGACCTTGTTATATGCTAATGACTTTCTGAATCAAGACAGAAATTTCAAGTTGCAATGTTTTCTCCCCCCCATACTGTGATTAAAGTCATAGGAACAATTTATCTTTCATTTCTCCCTCTAGTCCATTCACTGTCCTGAAAAGATCTGTCCTTGAAGTTCCTAGTTAAAATTATGAATGAATTTTCCCACACAAATAGTGCTATGAATGAATATGTATACTGGGAATATTACTAGTTCCATATTCTAGGTGTTTCATTTCTAAACTAGACCACAAAAGATAGTTCAAACATAATATACCTAATATCATTTGGTTATTGATAAACAATCTATTCATCATTTCACCCCTCTGAATAGTTGAAAATTGAGCCATCAGCTATATTGAGGCAACACCTATCAGAATGACAAATTCATAGCAACAAAATTTATACTTGAACTTCTATACAGCCTTCCCTGGCAGATTTCTAAATTCATAGATTTACAGGATACTGAATCTTGAGATATCTTCCAAATCACTCCAAATACCTCCTCATTTTACACATGGGAATGCTAAGGCCAAAGAAGAGAGACAAGTTGTGCAGTGTTACTTTTCTAGTGACTTTTCTGGTGACTGACCAAGTTTTATAAATTCTGTTTTTTAAGATGAGAAAATGCATCGGACCAATGGAACAGAACTGAGTGCCCTGAAATAAAACCAGACACATATAGTCAACTAATCTTTGACAAAGGAGTGAAAAACTTACATTGGAACAAGGACAGCCTCTTCAATAAATGGTGCTGGGAAAAGTGGATCAAGACATGCAAAAAAATGAACCAAGACAACTCCCTCACGCCATGTACAAAAATCAGCTCAAAATGGATAAAAGATTTGATATAAGACCTGAAACCATAAAATACATAGAGGAAAACTTGGGCAAAACCTTCCATGAGTTACACTTCAGAAATCCATTTCTGGACACATCTACAGCTGGCAAAAATAATGAAGGAAAACATAAACAGCTGGGACTACATCAAACTGAAAAGCTTCTATATAGCAAAAGAGACAACAGACAAAACAGAAAGAAGCCTGAGTGGGAGAAAACTTTTGCTCTCCACAAAACTGATAAGGGATTGATAACAAAGATTCACAAGGAACTCACACAACTTAGCAAAAACAAAACAAGAAGCCCAGTCAAAAAAATGGGAAAAAGAACAAAAAAGATACTTCTCCAAAGAGGATATACAAATGATCAACTGGCACATAAAAAAAAAGCTCAACATCATTAGCAATCAGGAAAATGCAAATCAAAACCACAATGAGAGACCATCTTACACCAGTAAGAATGGCCCATATTAAAAAAAAAAAAAAAAGGGCAACAAGTGCTGGCATGGATGTGGAGAGAAAGGAGCACTCTTTTGCTGCTGGTAGAAATGTAAACTGGTTCAGCCACCATGGAAAGCAGTGTGGAGGACCCTCAAAACTAATGAAAATGGAACTACCATTTGACCCAGCAATCGCTCTTCTGGGAAATCTACCCAACGGAGATCTCAGTACTTATACAAAGGGACACCTGTACTCGAACGTTTAATGCAGCACAGTTAATAAGTGCAAGATGTGGAAACAACCCAAATGTCCCAAGACAGACAAATGGATGAAAAAGATGTGACATATATACACAATGAAATATTATGCATCAATTAAAAATGACAAATTTGATGAATTTGAAATAAAATGGATGTACCTAGAAGAAATGATATTAGCAGAAACAAGTCAGAAAGAAAAAGACAGAAACCAAATGGTTTTACTAATATATGGGATATAGGAAAAACAAACAAAAGGCCAGGAGGAAAAGTCAAAAAAGCAAGCTAACAACCTAACAACCAAACTAAAATGCACAACTGGGGGGGGGGGTAGGGTGGGAGTCGTAGGTGAACCCTGGGGAATACAAAGATATGAAATATATACATATATATGAATTATTTTAAAAATAAGTAAGATGAGAAAATGTTACTTGTTAGTTTTTTACCCTTAGTTCATGTATGGAGGAACCATTGCTGCTTTTGTCCTGTAGGGAGAATCTTCTGCTAAACTCTGAGAGAAGTCTCAGAACATATATTTACTTTATACTCTTAACTACATAAAATATAACTGGGTATAAAGATAAGCATCAAGAAATTAAAGTGTTGCATGTTACATAAATATAAAAGTTATGCCAGCTTACATGATTAAAAGTGAATTTCAACTTGTCAGATAATGTGTTATCAGTTCAGAGGATGGAGAATCAGGGTGAATAGAAGATAAAATTATATCCATGGATCCATTCAATGGAAACTACTGAGTAGCATTATTTCCCATACACTAAATCAAACTGGAAACATAAAGGTGAAAGTTATTACCTTTGATCTCCAAAATTCACATTAGAGTAGGGAAGACAAAGAAAAGAAAGCAAAGGAAAAAGATAAGTAGAGGGTGCACATGATATATCTGTAAATATAAGTACATATATTTATTATCTTGAGTATAAGTAGAGGCAGTATTAGGATTAAGAAGGCAAACTGACAAACAAGGCACATAATTTAAGGAAATGCAAACACTCAAATCCTGGAATTTCAGTATTGGCTTTTGTACAAACCTGAGAGGGAGTGCCTTCTTAAACTTTATACAACAGTATTTTATTTACTCACTCTAGTCCAAGCTCTTTAGAATATTTAACCAACATGCAAAGTGCAGAATGATGTAAATAACAACAGAACAGACCCAGAAAACTCCGCATAGTCTGAATAAATAAAATATGATCAATATAGGACCTTGAATATATACTATCTCCTCCACCCCTGAACTCTGGCCTCAGTTATCTCTTCTACAAAATGAAAGGTTTGGTCTAGATAGATGCTTTTCAAGCCATGGCCTGCATAGCACATGGAATCTTCAGAAATAACTTAAAAACGAGTAGCTAAATAAGTCAAGTTTTAGATCCTGTCTCTTTGCCCTAACCAGACTAGCTATTTTTTTTTTTTTTTTTTTTGAGACTAGGTCTTCACTATTTTTGCTGTGGAACCGCAGGATCTGGTTGCCCGGGGGACAACAGACCCAAGCAATCCCCAGCCTCAGCTTACCAGGTAGCTGGGATTACAGGCGCACTCCACCACCACGCCCAGCTATATTTTTGGAACCAGGTCTCGTTATGGGACCCAGCGGAACTCGAACCGCAATCCCTAGCCTAAGCCGCTTCATAGGCTAAAGCTTACAGGCATGAGCCACCGTGCCCAGCCTGAGACTAGCTAACTTTTATTAGCTTTATTTAAGATGATACTCGGTTGTATTTTTAAAGTTATTAATTAAAATTTTTTTTTGAAAAATCAAACTTCTGGTTGAACATAGATGGTTTCTAAAACCTGTGACAATTGTCAAGTTGCCTTGTGTAAAGGATCTGGTTTATGCCAAGAGCAACAGGAGAGCAACTATAACTACAATCTTAGTGATCAGAGTTACTCAGTAATATCCAAAGGTACTGATCTCTTGTCAGTCCTGTGCTGAGTACAAGTCTGGTTGGGTCCTACAATTATGTGCTAGGTGAGTCTTGGTGTGTTGCATAGAGAATAAGAGATGAGGGATAGGCTGAGAAACTACATTAATTTGATGTTAATCAAGGGGTTCTGTGGGGGTTAACAATCTGGATCTGATGATGCTTTGAGCTTGAAACCAGGAAGTATTGATGTAATCATATTTCATGCCCTACAAAATGGTATTGCTTGTTATTTTACTTTCTAGCTCCTCTTGAGAAATACTATCTAGTCAGTGATTAGTCACAAGTTGTCACATACGTGGTGTTCATTGAACAAATCCTGGATTAACACTGTGATTAATACAATTTGCTCCATCCTAAGAAGCAAGTTCACTGTCTCTATAAAGACCTGTGAGTCTTCACAAGCCTCTTAAAGAAATAATCAAGGGAAAGTTACTTACTGAATTGAATTTTTTTTCACCAAAAGTGACAAAGGACTTTTTGGTTTCTGATAGTTACCCTAGAGAAGATAGGCTTACCTAAATTTAGGATAGCAGAGTATAATTTTCAAAACTGATTGGTGAGAGAACCAAAAGGATGTTAATGCTGGTTCAATGAACACTTGAGAAACAATTTTTAGGCACTGGATGAGCATTGGAAGACTGAGAGACTAGAAAATGAAATGGCTAATCTTCTACAGGGCAATGAAACCATCATTCTTGGGCTATACTTTTTTCTATCAAGAGAAATCATTTGCGTTGTTAATGGACAAAACTCTACATTCACCTGCAACATCACAGAGTGTGAGCCCTAATCAACAGTAACAAACAATGGGTTATTTTTCTAGAAAATTAAACAATCCTTAGGTGGTCCTGTGAGACAATATCCAGTATGACACAGAAGATGATGCAGCCATTCTCTTCCTTTTGTTCCAAATCTTTAACACTTTTTTTTTTTTGTTCGGGGTACCACAGACTCAAGCAATCTCCAGCCTCAGCTTCCCAGGTAGCTGGGATTACAGGCACACTCCACCGCGCCCAGCTATTTTTTTGGAACTAGGTCTCGCTATGGGCCCCAGGCAGGACTCGAACTACGATCCCTAGACCCGGCGCTTCATAACCTGAAGCTTATAGGCATGAGCCACCATGCCCGGCCAACAGCTTTTCTTTATAAAGATTGGGAGAGATTTTCTCTGCTATGTTCAATCAGTTATAAGGAGCTCTGGAAGACATTTTGACCACGTCTTATGGGACAAGTTTCAACATACTGGGTATATAGTTCCATGTCTGACTTTCTCTCTGAACAGAATAGCAGAAATTTTGTGACCCAATTCATCATGAAGTTGCAAAACTCAGGTGGACTTGAGAAAAGAGGAAGGAGGTATTGAGACAAAGGTCTGAATAATCAGGGAACGATGAATCACATAAGAGCAAGAGCCTGGAAAAGGCTAATTCCCAAGCACACTGTGAAGGATGGTCTCTGGGGATGGAATTGCATACAATTAGGGAGAAGACAGAGAATGAACCTGGTTTACTGTACTACTTTTGTTTCTGGTATTCTTCAAAGCAGATAGGGTTTGGTTCCAACTTTATCATAGCCTTTATCCAAGTAACCTAGAAATTGTTTCTCATAAAGAAAATTGGCACACTGCTTAACCAGAATATTCATACCTATTTAATTTACTCTACTTATTGACAGGAAATGTCAACAAAACAAGCCAGCTGTTTTAGTCATTGTTCTTTGTGATTTAAGATAACAAATGTTCTGCAACAACCCAAAGCATGTTTTTGTCCCTCATTACCAATAGGCTACACAATCTCCTCTACAGAATGTTCTGACATTATGCAAATGTTTGTGGTAGTCAATTCAAAAGAACACAATAATTGTTTAAGAGGATGATACTATCTCCCTGGATCAAACATAGAATTTATTTTCATCTAACAAGGAAAATGGCATAACAGAGCCAGATGTGCCTTTGTTTTGTCTCTGTAGGAAAAGTGGTCCACCACAGAGTTCTTACCAGACGGTTGCATTTCATGCTATTTCCTTGACCGTGGCCATGAAGAGTTGGTGGCTGCCTATTATGGTCTGTCATCCTCTTGTAATCTAACCCTGGAATTGGGCTGCTAAGTCATTCTTACTGACTCCCAAGCAAAAACAAAGAAGCAGATATATGTTACCAAAGAAAAATACTTCTACCAAGAAAGTAGTGGCACAGCAGTTGGAGCAATAAAAAACTAAAAGGAAGGAAAAACCCTTTATAATCAATCTCACATGACAAAAAGCAGAAGGACAAAATTGTTCTAGAAAAGAGTGTGGTGGGAAATAATCTTAGAATTGTGATCTTCTCTAACAGAATATGATCAGATTATGTAAATATCAGATTTTTTAATGATAAAAGCTCATCCTGTCTTCTCTAAAATGATAAAAAAAAATGAATGTCTTGCTTAATAAATGGAAAAGTTATAAGACTTTGTAAAAGGGACAAGGAACATAGTACCACTATAGATTTAATAAAGAAATTCCTTAAAAATCACAGATAAAAGGGTTCTTTTAAAAGTCCAGCACTTTGTTTTAAAAAATCAGTAAATTCTGACAAAATTTACTTGTTTCAAAATCCCTTCAGTTTTCCATACCATGTATACTGAAGAACAATAGTGACTTTTAAATATAGTAACTCAAGTTAATATTTATCCTGATTTTTCATAACCAGTGGATTCATTTGGTGAATAATATACTTAGTCTTTTATATTTGCTAGGGTCTGCACTTCTATTTGATACTAGTTGAAGAAGGAAATTATCATTATTCAAGTAAACAAATGGCACAACATTAAAGCCGCAAGAGAGAACTGTGATTTATTTTACCCATTGCTTCAAAGACTAAACTCACTGCAGCATGTCTGCCTTGTCTGTGCTTCCCTTTCAGTAAACACCTTCCATGAAGTGAGATAAAGAAGATGGAATTAGTTGCTTTTAAATAATGCTTTCCTGGGCAATTGAGACAAGGCAAAAAAAAAAAAAAAAAGAAAAGGCAATGCAGGCTGCAGAATTGAAATGTGGAAACAGAACATAGTAAATGAACTCCTTATCCATCTATTTGTCTGGTACTTATTTGGTTTGGAGGCTAAAAACAAGGTCTTAATTGCCTTTAACATAGGGAGCTCTCAGTAAAAATAACTGCTATGGTTTATTAAATGCCTGTTGTATATCAGGTAGACATTTTTAGATATTTAAGTATCTTATTTTAGAAGAGTTCTATAATAAAAATTCCTGAATAAGTCTACAAAGTTTCAGTGCCTAATACTAACTTACAAAATTTCAGAACTAATAATACAATGCCGGAGTTTCACTGCTGAAAACACATTCATGTGTCTTCTACCGCATATACATGGACTAGTAACTAGTAAGCATCTTCAGACTTCTCATTCTACTACATTTTATTTTTGATTTTACTGATATGATTGGCATATAACATTGTATGTTGAAAGTGTACAATATGATGGACACCAAAATTTAAGATGTTACAGATACTGGCCTAGGTTTATAGATTTTTTTACTTCCATCTCCTTTTATTAGAAAATATTGCTAAAATTCTTCTAGCATGACCTTTAGATGAGATACTTTTTGCCATTCTCTTGCTGTGATAGTCCTTTATTTACTCATTTAATTGTCCAGCCTTTATTTTACATACATCATATGATAAACATTGTAGATACAAAGAGAAAAAAAGAAACATCCTCCTTTTTTCCCAATCATATTATATTGTGGAAACCAAACAATTATAACACAATGTGATATGCTATAATTATATGTTGAGTTATATAAAGGTGCTTTGGGAATTCAGAGAAAAATGTTAACTGCTGAAAGATTGCAGGAATGGTAGATATATTAAAAAAAAAAAAAAAAAAAAAAAAGCCCAGAAATTAACCTCTAGGTGTCAGGGGGGAAGGCCATGAGGAAGTGCTTGAAGCAGACATCTGGGTGTGACAGGGATTTCAGAAATGGAAAGTAACAGCTAAGCCTGCAGCTCAGAATTGTGGGATGGAAGAAAGGCTAACCTTTTGTCTAGAAAGGTAACCAGCACTGGGTCATGAGGTCAGGCTAAGGGTTTTCAATTGATCAGTTGAAGAGTTTATTACTGGGAAGGAAGGAAGTAACATACCAGGCACTGTGTTTAGAATTCTCTTTCTCTCCCCCCTCTTCCTCCCTCCCCCCTCTCTGAGAGAGCACCCTAGAGAGCATTCTAAACACAGTGCCTAGTATGTTACTGTGTTACCATGGGAAAAAAACGAACTATCATTTTGTTCTTCTGGACCCACAGCAGCCTGATCACCTATTGTCAGAGAGGTAAATACTCTGGCTGCTTTCCAGACTTTGGGTGGGATTTAACAATCTAGCTTAACTAGTCCTCTAGGTGATTCTGATTGAAACCATTTGAGAAGTATGGCCATATATATTGCTATATTTATTGCTATATATATAATTAATTATATAAAAAAACTTAAAATAGATTTTAAAAAGAATGCTTTTAATGGTTGTGTAGAAAGCAGCTCTGCTTTAGAATTTCGCTCTAGAATTCTGAGCATGAAATAATGAAAACTTGAGCAAAATTAGTTTTAGAATAGTCAGGCGGAGACAGACCTGAGAAGTATTTGGAAAGTAGCATCAATAAAACTGGCTGACAGACTAATGTGGGAAAAACAAGAAAGGGAAATAATAGAGACTACCCCAAATTTCTAGGCTGCCCAAGTGGCTTACTGATGTCTTTTAGACTACAGTCTCAGAAAGAGAAACAGAATCTTGGACACAGATTCTATTCGTGACATGTTGTGTTTGAGCTGCCTGTGAGATAGGAGTGGAGAATTCTGAGTCAAATTCAAACCTTATGAAGCCTCAGGCAATGAAAGATTGTATCTAGTGCCCAAACCCTAACAATTAAAATAGGAACAATATAAAATCATGCAATATAAGGAAAGACAAAGATGTTCTGTTTTTTTTTCTAACAATGATTACCTTGATACTTTTTTAAACACTACCAAAAAAATGTAGATTTGATTTTGTATATAAATATTAACATAAATATGTTACCTATATTTTCCAGTCCCTGCAAAGCACATGAGAAATATGTGCACAGACTACCTATTGGTAATCTACCTCCTAATCTGCCAGGTGATTAGGAGGTAGTGGTCAGTCCTGCTTTCTGCCCTACAGCTTTCTGTAAATTGAAAAATTCACAGACTATAGGAAGTATACTTGGAATTTTGCACTAACATAAGCCCTGGGAAATTAAAGAGAAAGAGACACTTAATATATAACGGAATAGATTCACTTTGTGAAGCTCTTGCATGGCTGCTTTTTTGTGTTTCTATTTGGGAAAAGGACCTGAGTGACCGCTTGTTTTCTCATTTAGTATCATCCCTGCGCTTCCACCCCTGCCTGCCTGTAACAGCACATCCCCATGTGGCTGTACTTGTCAAATGGTTTCAATCAGAATCACCTAGAGGACTAGTTAAGCTAGATTGCTAAATCTCACCCAAAGTCTGGAATGCAGCCAGAGTATTTACTTCTCTGACAATAGGTGATCAGGCTGTGGATCCAGAAGAACAAACTGATAGGTCATTTTTCCATAGTCAAGCAATTACAAAAGAATTAATATAAGACCTTAATTTTTAAAGTTCATGAAACAGATACAAGGAAAAAACAATGAAAAGTAGAATAAGTCCTTTTTTAAAAAATACTCGGGGTATATTGAGGTGGCCCTTGTTTTTCAGTAACATATGAGATTATTTGCTATGACAAATAATGGCACGTTTTGGAAAGCTGACCCAACAATATTTACAGGCAAGCATAAACTATTTTGATTCAAAATGTAATTGATGATATTCTAGACAGTCGTCCCTTATACTGGCATACTGCTCCTTAGCATAAAAAGACATTTGAGTTTCTAGATCTTAGTTAAGTAGTTGTCATTAGCTGCTGGTTTTCTGAAATTCTACAAACCATGTGCTCCTTTTGAGCAAACACTGATATTTCCACTTAGTAAAAATCTTCACTACCTATTCAGATCTCCAAACAATCCTGATAACAGGGATTTTCAAATGACCATATTGGGCGGGGGATGGGGAGGCAAAATAAATCATACTTTAAGAGTTGATAGCAAGTCTTGGGAACAGATTGATAATATAAATTTTTTGAAAAATGATTTTGGTTAGGCAGAACTAAAAATTTTCAGTACAACTTTTGCATGACCCAGGCAGCTCCCCACTTAAAGATGAGTTCACTTGAATGTTCAATCAGGGACTATTTCTTTACTCGCTTTTTAAGGACCTTGACGCTTTTGATGCCACCTGGTCAGGCATGTTGAAGAGTATCCTCAGTTTGGGTTTGAGCCATGTTTTCCTGTCATTATACTATAATCAGGGATTTCTGAAAAAATGCCAGAGAAGTGAGGTCCCCTTTTCAGCGTCTATTGGGGATAAAAGATATTAATATGTGTCACTGCTGGTGCCGGTAACTTCATCACCTGTTCTAGGTAACATCTGCCAGGTTTTCCACTGTTAGCTGTTGTTCTCTCTTTCACAATTAATAAATATGTGGAAGACAGTCTTGATATGTTGAGTGAAGATTTTACCCAGATCTTGTTATTACCTTGAAAATAGTCAGTGATGGCAGAGAATCATTGACTAGTACAATTATAGGCATGAGATTATGTTTATAGGAGAAACATCTGTATTTAAGGTACATGTATCTATTCTCTAAATGAATATTCCATTAAAGTTTCTCAGACTGCCATCTTTCAGGGAGAACGAGAACACAAAAGAAATGAATAAAAGACATCTAGTAATGGCTGGGACTTTGTAAACGAGTTGGTCAGGCTTTTTCTACCAGTAGCCTCTATGACCAGCACCTGTGGTATTGCATTTCCCCCCTCACCCCATGATTGTACATACTGGCTCAATAGAGGGTCTAGGAGGAGCAGATGAAAAGGTACTCTCACCCTAGGGGGTGACGAGGGGAGGAGAATGCCAGAGAGAGCCTAGAGATAGACTGTAAAGATTCCATTGGGACTGGGACACTGGCTGCCTGCCTCCCAGCCCCCAAGCCCCCAACCCTACACCCATGCCCCCTAGCCTTGGCACCCCCTGCCCTGCCTGCTTCATTGCTTGCCTTCCTTGGGTGTGCCTGTATATCTGGTTCCCTGAGAGCATTCAAGAATGTAAAACCCACAAGGGGCTCCAACATTCTTCTTTAGCTGCTAGTACTGATGATGAACCTACCCACATTGGGATGGTTGAAGTACAGGCATACACACTGAAGGCCTCTCAATTTTGGATTATTACTCCATTTGAATTTAGTAATGGAGTACTAATTTTGAAGCTTTGGGAAAGTAAATACTCCAAATTGGCACCCCAATAAGTATGAAAGGCATTTTTTCCCCCTCAAGGGCTTTCCTGAAAGGAAATAAGAATTTCCCTCCCAGCTAAAGCGGTGATCTTCATGTATGACATAAATGGAGAATGAATTTAATGGACAATATTTTTCTGGGAAATCCTGGCATGTGACACTGATTTAAAAAGGTGTGACACTGAGTTTAAAGAGGAGATAATAGATTAGTTGGCTGTGAATACTCATACTACAGAAACTTGCAGATGAGAAGTTATAGAATTCCTGTTTGTCTGATGCTTGTAGAACAGGTTGCTGTGCAAAATGCAAAACTAAAAACATCACAGATAATAATCAACTTACAAAGAAGCAGAGAATAGCTTCTTAAAAAACCCTGTTCATAAATCTGGTTAATATTACCAAATTCAATTATACTAAATATCCTATTTGAGGAAAATGTTGGATGCTCAGAGAAAATATTAATGGTAGTTATTCCCTAGGATTTTTTGTTTGCATGGTTTGAAATTTCTTACTTTTTCATTGCCAGTTCAGTGCTATTGGATTTTACTTATGTATTGATCATGATCTGGTGTTACTTTTAAAACAAGTCAATCAGATAGGAAATTTTAAAAAATACTACTTCTAGTAAATGCTAGGACTTTGTTATAAAATGAAATGAAGGGAAGAACATTAGAACATAGTAAAATTTATTTCAATAGAGGATACGTAACTAAAATATTGCAAGAACATTGCTACAAGGTAATTGTTCTCAGTGAAGGTCAGAATACATGGCAGGGCGGATGCTTTGCCATTCAGAAATGTATAGCCTAAGAAACCAAAGTTTGATTGAGAAGAACCTTTTTGCTCATTTAGATTTTGCATCATTTAGTACTCCTGCTCCCCCCCCCTTCAAAGTTAGAGAAAAGGGGGTCAAGATAAAAATTACATTTCTGTTCTGGGGAAAGAATAGAATTATTTGACAGGAATGGTATTTCACGGAAAGGTTGAATACTGTTGTCGTTTACTAATGATTTGGTATATAGTCAACTGGAGTTGCCTCTCCATATAAAAATTGAAGGGGCACATGTCTTTTAAAAAGAGCATTATAGATACTGAAAACTACAGGGATCAGTGAGGTTCACCCTGCGTGGTCTAACAGCAGGGATTCCAGATCCTCTTCAGAGAAATTCTCTTCCTCTCCATCACTTGATTGTTTCCCTGCTCAACGGAAAAGAATGAGGGCCTGTATTCCTTCTGAGGTTCAAGAAAGCCAATCCAGTGCTTCACTTCCCAAGTAGCACAGAGTCCTGGCAAATTAAGTGGTAGGTAAACATAGGAACAGGATACAGAGTAAGTAAACGTAGACAGGATACAACACTGTTGCAAAAAAAGAAATTTAAAGCCAATATTTAACAAATGTTCTGTTGAAACACTTGCATCCGTTCAGACATTTTTGATTCACTGAATGATCACTAAAATGTTCTGGTCGCAGGCATTTATTCATTTTTACTTGAACATTTAATCGTGTTGCTAAATTCCATTTAAATATTCTCAGTTTTAAAGTGCCCCGAGATAATTTTATAACAATGTTTGGAATTAAGAAAGTAAAAAGACAGGCATTAAGCGTCTGAATAGTAAAGAGGGTCAGCTCTGAAAAGATACTTTTGTTTGTTGCTATTCTGGAGGAAAATGACTAATAGATTTATTAAGCAGTAAGGTCCTAGCTAAAATAGTGCATGCTTCTGATTTCCCAGATTTCTTTTGTTCACTTTGCCATTGAGCTTCTCCTGGATTCGAAATAGGATTTGCTCGGCAGATAATGATGCGTGTGATGGTCATTAAAGAAAACTAATTCCAGAAAGGTCTAGGGGAAAACTTTGAATTATCCTTGCGCAAGCGTTCTGGGGTGTTGTTTTAAACTCAGAAGAGTCTCTTACACCAGGTGTCCTCGTACACCTCGGGACTTGGAACCATGCCACCAAGATTCCACCTGTCTGCCTTTCTCCCTCCGGCTCCCGAAGTTTCTTTTCTCCCGGGCGCAGAGGCAGCCTTCCTCCCCAAGTGGATGCCTCAATTGGCTCTGCCCGGCCCCCGCCTTCTCTCACACCTGCACCGCCTGACGCTCAGAGCGCCCCCATCCCCGCGGCCAGGTACCGGCGCGGCCTGGCTTTCCCTCCCTCAGGAGGGCTCGGTCCTGCTGCGAACCTCGCTCGGACCGGCAGGGGAGGGGCTGAGCGACTGCCACAGCAGCAGCCGGAGCCCTTGCAGCCTGATCATCACATGACTCGACGGCGGCGGTAGCCGTGGCAGCAGCCGTGCTGTCTCCGCGGGCTCGCCGGGTGGGCTCAGTTCCGCTCACGCAGGAGCGGGGCTCGGCGAGCGGGGACGGGACCGGCGGCAGCGGCGGCCGCCCGGCGGCTCCCGGCGCGCGCGCGGCGGCTCCCCCCGCTCGGCCGGCCGCTCCATGCAGCTCCGTGGCGGAAGTGTAGCGGGGGGAGGCGGCGGCGGCTCGGCGCGCGGGAGGCCCGGACTTGGCCCCCTGCAGCACTAGGCTCGCGAGCCGCGCGGCACGCCCCAGCGGCCCCGCTCTCCGCGCGCCCGGAGCCCGCCGCTGCCTGCATGCCCCGCGCTGCGCCGCGCCGGGCCGCCGCCGCCGCCGCCGCCTCCAGCTCGCACCGCTGCTGCCGGGCGCCGGAGTAATATGCTCACTCGAGTGAAATCTGCCGTGGCCAATTTCATGGGCGGCATCATGGCTGGCAGCTCAGGCTCCGAGCACGGCGGCGGCGGCGGCTGCGGAGGCTCGGACCTGCCCCTGCGCTTCCCCTACGGGCGGCCGGAGTTCCTCGGGCTGTCTCAGGACGAGGTGGAGTGCAGCGCCGACCACATCGCCCGCCCCATCCTCATCCTCAAGGAGACCCGGCGGCTGCCCTGGGCCACCGGATACGCAGAGTGAGTGCAGCGACACCCGCGGCGCCCCTGCGCTCCTCGCGGCCCTTCCCCGCACCGTTCCAGCCCTGCTCGTCGGCCCCTGCGCTCCCCGGCGGCTGCGGGCGTTCAGGCCGCGGCGGGGACCTCTTTCCTTACAGCGAGCATTTCTCCCTCCCCGCTCCTCCTTCGCCCCAACCCCAAGGACGCGGTGTCACCAGCCCCAGAATGGGTGGCGTGGGGTGGGGCAGCGTGGGACCGTGGGAAAACTAAGGTTGGACATAGCTGGACCCGGGGGTGGTGACAGTCCGAAGGAGTGCTTGGAACGGCTCTGCTAAAGTTTGGATCCCAACAGGGAAATCTGGTATCTGTGCGCCCACCTCCTCAAAAAGCTTTGTGCCTCCGCGTGAAGTTTGTGGGGTACAGAGCCTGCAGGCGCTGTGGAGTCGCCTGCGGGCGCGTGTCTCGGGCTGGAGGCGGCGGCCTTCGCGGCTGCACGTTTCAGGTTCTCAGTGTCTCCGACGTCAGCCTCGGAGCTCCTCCACTTCCCTTTCAGCGGATAGTGAAGCTCTGTGCGTTGGTCAGTGCCAGACTCTTGCCCCCTAGTACTTGGGGCGGGGGGGGGGGGGTGTACTGAGGAATCTAACGACAGGAATTTGATAATCAGCTTTGGCGATTAAGCGAGGGCTTGAGCGACTATGTCCAGAACCAGCTGAGTTAGTTGAGGACACCTAGAATAGGGTCAGGAGAGAGGATTTTAATGGCTTCCCCCATCCCGCGGCTACTTTCTCCATCAACTACTAATGACCGTATTACGAGTGGCAGGACAAATAATGTTTCTAGCCCTTTTCGGTGTTTTGAAACTGGGAAATAACAGAAAGTGGCCACATTAGTAACCAGATTCCGCGGTTACTGAACACCCGGCAGGGCAAAAGTGCAGGCGAACCCTGGCGCTTGACACACCTGCCCCTTTTCCTTTAACTCCAGCGGCTCTAGAATCTCAGCCCTCCCCTACCCGTGCGCAGCCTGGCTCGCTGATTGGTTCATCCGAGGACCAATCGGCTCTTCCGACGCTTGGGCGCTTTGATGCTGACCCTGTTCTGGTGGCCCGGATACCCCCCGGGAGTGCAAGGTTCCTGAGGTTCCCGGTTCCGGTGCGAGAGGTGCCTTGGAAGATGCTATGCCTAGAATTTGAATTCTCTTTTCGTGCACCGTTGGTCGTAGAACTGTTTCCTCACAGGCTGATAAGGAAAAGGTGTATAAACGGGGCTAGGCAACTGGAGTAAGCCAGTGTGGACACGGGAGCGAGTGATGGAGTTAAAACTACAAAAGTTACCCATGATTAAAAGAAAAACAAAAAACAAAACGAGCCAAGCAGGCTAGAGAACATTGTGGGTGGGGGAAGGCAAACCAACAGCATTGTAACTTCCAAGAGAAAGTCAAAACAGAAATAACTAAGGGAAAATTTAGAGGAGGAAAAAGTCTTGTCAAAACATACCAAGTCTTGTTTTTTGACTGACGTAAATAAACATTGCTTAGAAGCCCTTTTGGAACTTGCAAGACAAAGAAGCATCTTGGACTTGTCCCATCCTAGAATTGTGTAGGTGGTGACCCTTGTGCCTGCCAAGATCCTGAATGTGTAGGGCTCTGTTGTCAGACCTGCGGGTTTCCAGGGCAGGGGTGCCAGTTTGGGGATGGAAGTGGGGCAGAAAGACAAGTAGGCCAATGGTGAGAACGTTAATGAGAAGTAGATTGAAAGGAAGAGAAAACGTGAAATGTGACAACAGTTTGGATGCAATAAATGGAGTGCCTCAGATAATCAAAGGAAAGGGGAGAGAAACCCTTTTCCAGGATGACTGGATACCTGTGGCAGTCACATGATGTGGCTTTGAGGGTAAAGAACATAAGGCAATCTGAGGTGAAACTTAAATTTTCTTAGGCCAGGAAATGAGATGCTTTTGAAGGTTAGAAAAATCATCCTAAAATGTTTAATTTTAAACACTACTGATATATATATGTATACATAGCACACACACATATATATACATATGTATATGAAGTGCTAATTACAGCCAGTGTTTGCTTACTGTTTAGTACTTACACTTTTTCCAAGTTTGTATTATATCATTTGGTCCTTATAACAATCCTTTAAAGTAGGTACTGAATGTTTCAGTTTTGTAAATGAGGGTGCAAGGGAGCAATTAGCAACTTGCCCAAGATCACCATGTTAGCAAGAGTCTGAACTTGAACCCATGCACTCTGAATTCAGATCCCACAATAGGAAACTACTTCCTTATGGTATATATATGGTATATAAACTCTGGTTCATTCATCTGTACCAGGAAAAGCCACTAACGTCTTAAACCACCTCCCTTTGTCAAATGTTGCATTGTACTACTTCCTCAAACTTTCAGCTATACTTTATCTTCCTGCAAGTACACATCCTGAATGAGCAAAATGGCTGAAATAGGGAAGGGAAAAAAACAGGCAAGTGTTAACTGGCTGTGATCAGAGGGTGCTGCCAGTAATACTACCCTTTGCCCTGGATCTACTAGAAGGAGGGGTTCTCTTTGCTTTATTGTAGAAGGGACCTGAGGGGAATAGAATAGTTAAGATTGCTCAGAGTGTAGATAAAAGGGATGCTAGGAATCAAAGCCAGCACCAGAAGTGGTTTGCTTTTTCTGGAAATTGAGCCACTTTCTAAACTTTCCTGGGGGGAAGAACTTGGAATCACTCAGTGATTGAGTTAGCGAGAGTGTTGATAACCCTTTGGGATGGTAGAAATATTGAGGACAAATGATTTTTACTATTCATTATTAATCCCCTTGAAGAAGTACTCTGTAGCTTATAGAATTTAAAAATCAGTTTAAGCAATTCCTGTGTGATTTGGCAGTTCAGAAACTAAGTGCCCCACTTGTTCAATATTTACTGGCATTGTGCTGGGTGGAATTTCCTGGCTTTTCAAAAGGCTGAAAAGTGTAGTCACTTGATTAAGGAATATTTGCTAGGTTGTAAAACCCTGTAAATGGTAGGTACAGGTAACATCCAGAACTAATATCTTCCCAAAAATCTGCATTAGCATGTTTTGTTGTGTTTTTGGTTTTGAAATTGCTAATCTGACCTATTAGGTCTGTTCAGAAAGAACCAGTAGTCTGATCCTGTTTCCCCACTAAGCAGCTACTTCCTTTCTCTCCACAAGTATAAATTCCTCCCATGTGGTCCTGTTACTTCATGTATGTCAGTTCAGTTTTGAAAGGATTAAGAGCCCATTTTTTATCTTTTTTTCTTGACCTATTTGCCTGATCTTTCTCCTATTCATGACCAATTTAACTTAGAGATGCAAGTGGACATGGAATTTGTGCTTGAGACTCTGGCAGCAGAGAACGGCTAAGAATGTGTTAATACTCCAACTATGAGCACATTAAAATTTTTATCAGTGATGCATTTCTTTGCTTATACAGAAAGAATAACTACTATGTAATTTATTTAGTTTATTTCTATACAATAAAACTCCAGATATTGATATTTTGAAAAATGACTGAAAGTTACTGTTTAATGTGTTGCATGTGTTTCTTGTTCTCTATAAAGTTAAAAAATGTGACATACTTGATGAAATATCATTATGTAATCCCAGCAAACAACCCACAAGTATTTGAATTGCTTTTGGAATCTGTAGGGTGTCTTATCACCATCATCAGCAATTAGCAATTACCAGTAAATCACTCCTTGGCTGTATAGTAATATGACAGAGAAACTACTAGTTCTCTCATCTACCAAAGCTTAGAAATTTCCTGACCTTTGTTTCCCCTCTAACCTCCCTTTTGTCAGACATTTGCCTGGAAACTTTGACTTGCAACTGATGGACCTCCTGGTCCTCTACTTCTTTTTGTATGAATATGAAGAGAAATGGATGGAGATCTCATTTAGCAGTTTTCCCATAGCATTTAACTGCAGATGAATCAAAAACCCAAAGTAACTTAACATATTTTACTTATCGCTCTGAGAACCTGCAGAAGATACTAATTTTGTGCTTTAAAACAGATGGCAAAGCTTTCCTCCATTTTTCAGACTTAACATAATGAATTAGTCCCTGTGCCGTGTGGGTGTTCTGGGGCTATCCCTTTTCTTTGGAAAATGAAACTGCTTCCTTCAGGGACCAGTGATGCTTCAGCCAGAGGATTTATTTTTATTTGTTGTTTTCCTGCAACATCAGTCATTTTTGCATATTTATTGTTCCCCTTTGGTATGGTCCTTCCATCAATAAAGCACACACAAATTGCTCCCCTGCTCCCTGGCATCCCCTTCCCCATTCTGTTCACTCCAGCATGTGGGTCCAACATGGGACCAACCCCTGAAACATGATAGGAATAAATCATTTCATTGACTGAATGTGAGAAATAATGCAAGTTGTATGGCCCACTGGTCTCATCTTTTATCTTTCTTTTCTTTTGGAACAGAGTTCAGGCAGAGGATTGAACCATTCTGTGGGTTTGTGTCTTACTAAGAAATGTAATTTTTTTGTTGTTCAAAACACATTTTTTGAAAAATAAGATATTTGAAAATTCTTGATGTTTGGTAGTAATTGAAAATACAAGTGCCTTTATAGTTTTCTCTGATTTGCCTAATTTTTCTCCTTGAATTAATTTCATCTTCATTCAGAAAATAAACATTCATCTGCTTTTATTATTTTTTACATTCAGTCAATGAAATCATGCATGCCTACCATGTGTCAGGTGCTGTTCCCATGTTCGACTCATAAATACAAGATGTTGTCATCCTCAAGAAAATTTTACAACATAGTCTTTTCCTCTTTAGTCTTATTCTCTAAAATTCTGTTTAATGGAATCATGACAATTAAGATTTTTAAAAAAGACTGGCACTGGAGATTTTTATTTGCTTTGGTTTTTGATGTCTAATGCTTCTGGGCATTTCCAAGTCTCAGTATTTGGAGCCTCTATGTCACTCTTAGAGGGAAGTATGTTGTTATTTTCAGCTAACAGTGATAAGTTATTTGTATCTGAAGGTCCCAAGAGTATATGTGTGTATATGTGTGTATATCTATATCTATATATATATATATCTATATCTATATATATATATATAGATTCCTTGAGTCATGTATATGTATAGGTGTGTATGTATATGTGTGTATATATATGCATTATATATATCTTATATATACATGACTCAAGGATTCCAAGATTGAGTGCTCTCAGACATTTGACTAAATTTGACTAAGTTTGATCAAAGAGGGAGTCATTATATTAAAAATTGGGAGTAGGGGTGGTATCTAACCATGCTGTAGTTCAGGTTGCATTAGCTCTGTGCCCTTCTGTCATGATGATGTTCTATACTGACCACAAGTTGGGGAGGGCACCTGTTCTTGGAGTATAGTGTATATAGAAGCAGCAGGATTGAACTAAAGTGTAGGTGTCACTCAAAAGTGGGGATATTTTCTAAGAAATGTGGCAATGGGCAGTTTTATTTGTCCAAAGTTGTTGCAACTTTGTTTAAGATGGCAATTTTGAGGTTCACACATCTGTTCTGACTGACTCCTACCTGTGGTGATGTTGAATGGTTTTGTAATTGTTGCCTCAGGCTCTTTATTTGAAAGTTATAGACTTCTCTTTTTCCTATTCAGTTGTTTGTCATGAAAAATACACTTTGAACTTAACTATCAAGTGCTATTAAAATCCAAATAATGCAAAATGGTGGAAAGTATAAAGGGTAAAATGAAAATTGTTTGTAAATCCACTAGCCACTACTGATAATTTTGATTAGATATTTTCAGACTTTTATATAGGCATTGTTGAAAATTTGTTTATATTTTAATAGTTCCTCTTAATATATGAGGGAATTCTCTCAAGTTTGGTGGTAGAGTGACTGTAATACTCCTTTGAAGAACCTTTTATTAACAAGCTCCCTACTCTACATTTAGGTTTAATTTTTATGCTTTTGGTTAAAAAAGACTTACATGTTTCATTCAGCTAATACTGTGATTTCCTGAGGTGAATTTCTAGACATGGAAATCTTGGTTAGATATGTCATCTTTTCTTCAGACCACAGAATGGATTATAATTTACATTAAGGTTAAATCTTTAATATTTGCAAGTGATTTAATAGATGAAAATCATTTCATTACAATTTGTGTTTGATTATTGAAGAGGATAAAAAAATTATAATCTTATATAACTTACATATCTACAGATCAGTCTCATTAGCTATCTGAACACCTGACTTTTATTATTTTTTAAATTTATCTCCTTTGTTCATTATCTAGTGGAGATAATTATAAGATTATCTATATAAGAGTTCTTTCTATTGTAAGATTATTAACACTTTGCCTCTTAGGTTGCAATATATTTCCTAATGTATTCATTTTTAAACTTTCCTCCTTTTTTTTTTTTTTTTCTGTTTGCAATGAAAGCTTTAATATTTAGGTGGTCAAATCTAATCTTCTGTTTGGCTTCTATTTGGTAATATGCTTAGAGATTTGAAGTAATATAACCTTCTTAATTCTTTTAGCTATTTAATATCCTTGGTTGCAAGTCATAGAAACTTTTTTGAGCTAACTTCAGGAGGGAAAAAATTGGGAAAAGACAACTTTTAGTAATCATGCTATTTGGTTTATAGAACTCAACAGTAGGAGGGTAATAGGAATAAGATTAAGATTCTATTACAGAAAAGTGATTTGGTCAACATTTCAGTGCCATATTTCAGTTATGTACTAGGAAACAGAATACCTTTATGACATTTTCAAGTAAATTATTGCTAAACAGTATGCCCTTAGAAGAAAAAAATTATTTTTTTAATGGTTGACTTTTGTAGTTTCTTTTTTACTTTCCATTTTCTTGTCATTAGAGATGGTTCCTATTTGATATTCATCTATTTGTGTTATTGTGCAGTTGACATGCACTTTCATTAGGTTATTCCTGAAACAGTTGACATTTTCTAGCTGGTATTATTCTCAGACATCATCTTGGATTAACAGAACATTGAGAGTCCACAAAGGAAATGTGTTGTTTCAGAATATTCTGCATCAAATTCTCTACTGGTCAAATGACTATGGGTAGAGAAAACAGGACCAAGACATCATCTACGGTTATCTTGAAAATGGTGCTTTTGCATCTCCTTAAGCACTGTATAATTCCTATTTAACTGCATTTGTGGAAGTATGGTTAAAAGACTAACATCAAATTCAGAAACTGCTTTCTATAAGAAACTGACTACTGAGTGTGAGACTAATTATACAAACAAAATTAGTAGCAGAACTTAACAGTCAGCCGTTTGTGTGACTCACTGCTAAGACTTTGCCTGGGATATGTAACCGGGGGTATATTCCCAGCACCCACCCTACCCGTTAATATGCAAGTCCCTTTTAACCTACTAAGTTACTGAACTGCCCAGTATTATAGAGCTAGCAAGTGTCCCAATCCAGCACTCACCCTCGTTGTTTCTTGTAAAATGAGGGAGTTTGATTGGTGGCATGTAGAATTTCAAAATATTAAGAAGATTGACATAGGATTAATGTTTTATTTTTCTGAGCAGAGAGATAAAACCCTATCTGTTTTCTATAACCAACACTTCATGATATAAGGATGATTTAAAAACCACATGCCTGAAGGAATATAATCTCAACAAAACAAAAAAAAATTTAAATTAGAAAATTTCAGTTTACTTAAATGCTGTGATATTGTTCATATTTTTCTAACTTTCCATGAACCTATAAAACCGTGCATATTACGTACCTTTCAAGGTCTCCAAATTTTTTTCCAGTTCTAAAATCTGTGGATTCCTGGGATTAGATTAAGAATCAGTGTCTTTCCTTCCTTGCAGTATTTTTTTCCCCTGTGGAACCTATTATCTTCAGGTTTTTTTTTTTTTTTTTTTTTTGAGACTAAGTCTCGCTTTGTTGCCTGGGGAACCACAGACTCATGTTGCCCAGGGTACCATGGATTCAAGCGATCCCCAACCTCAGCTCCCCGAGTAGTTGGGATTACAGGCGCATACAACCACACCCAGCTATTTTTTGAGACTAGGTCTTGCTATGTTGCCCCGGGCCGGTCGGTCTTGAACCCACTGACTCAAGCGATTCCCAGCCTCAGCCTCGCTCCATAGGCTATTATTAAAGGCACACGCCACCGTACCTGGCCTCTGTAATTTTGAGGTGTTTTTTTTTTTTACACCCAGCACTTTATTATTATTTTCAAACATACACAAAAGCTAAAACCGGTATGTATTTAGCATTCCATATGCCCATCATCTAGAGTCTAGATCGTAAAATGTGTATGCTTTTCTGTATTTGCTTAATTATTTACTTACCCATTTATCCATTTCTCTGTCCAACAGTCAGTTCATTCTTCTTATATTTAAGTGCATGTTTACTTTAGGCTTTATGCAATTAAATTCTTTCCCACAGAAAGTTAATTAGGTTTGAGTAACTTGATTTCTCAGTTGAGAAAACCAAACAATTGGGTCCAGATTTAGCTCTTGCAACATTGGCAGCCTATAAGTGCTCACTCAGTCCATACACTTTCTGTAACTTGCATCTGTAACTCAGCTTTACTTGGGGTCAAACTGAAAAGTAGAAATCAGACGTGTCTTTGCCGGACTCCTCTTTAATTAAATCAGTGGAACATTTATTTAAAACGTGAGTCTTTTCACTGATGGCCAGTCAGGTGAATACTCCCCAAAGAGTGCTCTCTTTAATAAGACCTCAGACTGTGTTCCCTGAAAAGTGCTTATCATGAATTAAAGACACCATTCCACAGATAGGCTTTCCTTTTGTAGTAGGTATTGTCCTCTGGGAAACCAAAGTACCTGCTCACTTGCTCTTTCTCTGCTGTGGTTAGATCAGGTGGGTCTTCTGGAATGTGACTCTATAGTGCTTTCTGGTTCTGTTTTCTCTAAATGACTATGAAATTTAAATGCATATGTATATTTTCTATATAGACTTTGTTTCCTTTATTTGTGAGAGAGAATAATGATAACCACTAAGTTTGAGTAAATCTGGGTGGTGGTTAGACTTTGCAGTGCACATTTCAGTGCAAACCTTTGTTATCCCTGCTTGGTGAAGGGAAGTGTGGTCTCTGAGAACCTGAGTTATTTCAGAATATCATGTGGCCTTGGGATCCTGGTGGCCACTACGGAGTCATTGCATGAGAACATTCATTGTGTGAACATATTTATTATGAAGAAGTCATATCCCCCTAAACACAGTTCCAAGAAAGAGACTACAATGTATATTTTATTATTAAAAGAGAACCAATAAGGTTTACTCTATAGATGACTTTAAATTAAATAGGGGCAGCTTTAAATTAGATAGGGGCAGCTTATCATATATTGAGTTTTGTGTAAGAGGATGCTTTTCATAGCTGTTTAAAATAGCTCTGTTGAGTATAATAGACTTTCCTCATAATTATACTTAACTTTTTTTGTATATGTGCATTTTCTGAGTATTAACAGTCTAGATCATGTCAGAATTACCATCTTAACTCCAAATTGCCTTTTATCGTATTTTAATGTTTTCAGCAACCCTGTAAGCCTTAGACCCAGTTGCTATCTCATGTGGTGGTATTTCTTTTTCCTAAAAAGAAATATCTTTTTTTTTACTTTTTTTATTTCTAAAAAGAAATATCTTTTTCCTTTTAGGAAAAAGAAATACCACCTATTTCCTGTTGTCAGAAGCTGTTTGATACAAACAGATAGACTTAGGAATTCCGAATGATTTTTAATCACATATTGGGTCTTAGGGAGTGTCTTTTGTTTTTGTTTTTTTAATTTACTTTGGGAGTTGTGTAACTCATTTTCATTTAAGCAGAGTTAAATCTTAACAATTTTTTTAGTTTGTGGACTTGGGGATTTAGTAAATTTAGTAAAAAAACTAAATTTTTTTAGTTTGTGGGGAGGAGGCTGGGCTGGCAGCTCTCAGTGCAGTGTTCCTTGCAGGTGAGGGCATCTTGGACTCTGCAGCGACCACCTGGGGAGTCTGTCCATCTGTGATTCATGCCTAATGCAGGCATGCTGGGAGGGACCATGTAATTAATCATCACAGGCCAGCAGGGGGGAGGGGCAGAGATCATTGATCCAGCTGTGGGGTCCAGAATGATTTGTGTTCTCCACTGCCTTTTCCGGGAATTGACAAATAGACATTTAAGCTATTAAAAAATGGTGCTCTTTACCAATATGACCTTTGCACATAATGTTCTGGTATATTAATAGTCATTGTACACCTTTTGGAAAAGGCGAACGTTGACAAATTATGTTTAGAACACACAGCTGGCAAAAATGGAAGATAGAAAGTAAATGTTTAGTGGAAGCAAGTGTGAAGGTACCATGAAGATGAATCTTCCGTAGAAAGTATGGTGGGAGGGAGGAGGCTAACCTGACAGGAAGTGCTTCTTGGTTAAAAACATTGTTTTAATATTAGGATGGGGATACTAAGGTATTTTGTTGTAAATACCGGTTTCTCCCACTATCCAAAAAAGAACATTCCTATTTGGTATAGTCTTTCAGGTTGTTTTTTAGATCTGGAAAGCTCCAAAATTTTTTTTTCTGTAAATTAGTGTTAATAGCATTAGATCTCAGGGAGAAACCTATAAATAGCCTCAAAGGGATGAAATCTAAAATAGATATTTGAGAAAACCAGAGTCATTTTATCAACATTGTTGGATCGCTTTTACGCCATAAAGTAGGGTTCAGCATAGAGCCAGCATTAAGATTGGACTGCCTCTTGGCACACTTCCCTGTGATTACGGGGCGGTGATAGAGGAGCATGCTGCCCTATTGTTAGAACCAGGTGTCCAGTGTGTGCTGGTGATTCAGTGCAACTGCAAATGGGAGGAAGAGAAGAACTGAAAACTCAGACTACAGCAGCTGGTGTTTAATTTATTAAATATCTAGGTACTCAGCTGGGAATTGGATGAACCCATAGTTGAAGGCCAGCTTCTCCTCCCAGTGCCCCAGTTTATCAGGTCACTGTTGACTGAAGCCACCTGGTACTGGCTCTGCCTCACCTCCTCCACCCTGAACCCCTGCCTGCCTCCTTGCAGTCCTCAGAGATGGTCTGAAGGTGTGACCGGTGTCTTGTGGATTCCTGCAAGTTCTGGTTCTCAGCTTTCTTGTTTGCATGGACCCTTTACTTTTTTCTTGAATGGATTCCTTGTGAAAGATTTTTGTGCAGCAAACTGAATAAAATAAGTATTGGGTTTCCCCCTTAAAATTGTTTTTAACCATACACATCTTCAACTCCAAGGGTGGGTGTGTTGATAATTACATTCAACATGTAGCAAAAGCAAAGGGTTAACCTTTCAGTTGGTGTATGAATCCTGTTTCCAAAAATCTTTTTTTCATTATCTTTTTCCACCTTCCAATATTAAATAACTTGAATCTCCTGGTGCTACCTTCCTAGGTCCTTAAGGAGTCTGGACACAAGATGAAACCTCTGCTACAGGCTTGGCTTTTGTACCCACAGTTCCTTAGGTTCAGCCAACTAGCATCAAGATAGTTCCTTGGGATACAAAAGTGTAGCACCCTCTTCAGCACTTTCTTTGACCCTGTCAGTGTCCTTTTCCTTGTTGAAAAAATGTGTTTTAATAGTTTCGTTTTCTTAGCTTGAAAAGTGCTGCAAGGTGCTTCAAAGACCTGATCTTGTCAGCTGCAAGTTTAATTAAACTCATGCTGAAAATATTATTTTTCTAGCAGAGTATTGACCCTAGGGCAAAAGTTTATCTCATGAAAATTTCTATCACCTGATTATGGTGAGAAGAATTGAAAAGCATCTTTAGATGCTTAATAACCTGTCATGGTAGAGGAAGACCCTGATTAGTCTAAAGAAATCATCTGTTTTATAAATTATATATATTTTTTCTATTACAGAAAAGAGATTTTTTTTCATGAGCTCTTTTCATGGCAGGCACTTTCAAATTGTCATAAGTACTAGGAAGAACATAAAAATTATCCACAAATTCTACCACGCATAACTTGAACTGATAATGTGTCTGAGAACGTGTATTTTAAAAATGTCATAATTCTGTATACTAATTAGTTTTTTTACCTATTGTTTCTTGTAAATACCATACATTGTCATTTTTTAATTGCTGCCTTGTATTCCACTTATGATCTTAACATACTTTTTCCCCCTTTGGTGATAAGACTTTTTTTTTTATAGTTCTGAGAAGACTATGCTTGTAGCTAAATTTTTGTTAAACCATAATATGAAAAATGACATTTTGGGAAAAAATTCAAATTAAGTATTTCCAATACTTATAGTGACATTATATGTTAGAAAAGATCAAAATTTAGATTAAAAAATAAAAAATATCACTTGTGTACTTTGAAGTGCCTAACCACAGCAGTGTGTAGTGATGTGGCTTATTGATTTAAAAAACAATATTGTTTTATTTCTTATTTAGGATAAAAAAGGAATTTTGGGGAAAATGTCCCATACACACCGGTTTAAGACTTTGCTCTGAAGAATCGCCCAAAGATTCTGTCTTCAGAACTAGGTACTCACTAGCTGTTATGCATTTGATAATCACAGTGACATCTCGATTTCATTAATTGTTTTCATTTTTGATGACTAATCTTGACACTGTGAGCCTTATATATGTTTCAGTTCTTCCAATACTTATTATAGATTTGCGTATATTAATGCTCAAACAGATGGACCTGATGTGGTAGGGATATAATCAATATAGTTCTATTAATTTCAAATGAAGGAAAAATAATCTTTGTTCTATAGGGTGATTTCAACTTTTGTGCTCAGCTTCTGGGAATACAACAGTAATCACAGTACTCACAAGTTTCAGACATCCATCTGCTCAGTAAATGTTGGAGCATTGCATGGCATTCTCTGCACCTGCTCTGTCCCATGGGGATTTGGGGAAAACCTCCAGATTTCTGAGTTTTATTTAGAGGTAAGCAAAAGAGTAGATCCTTCCTGGAATGAGTATTTGGGGGTGAAAAGTGTCTGTGTGGAAACTGAGTTCAGAAACACACTGAAGTTTCTCAACATAATCAGTCCTTTCTTTGCTCTCTTACGTGTTCAGCTTTTTTTTACTCTACAATGTATAATTCAGTTCTTGGTTTGTAAAGAACAGAATTTACTAGAGTTAGTGCAAAGGCTCTCATTTTTGAGCTCTTTGGCTTTATGGTTATTCTGCATGTATTTACTAGCAGTATTGGAGTGGGTTTTGTTTGTTTGGTGTCATCATCATACTTCACATGGGCTGAAATTTTAACCATTACAAGCTTATATTCTTGATTCAGAAAAAGATGTAAATCTTCTAAAGCATGACAGAGGAGTAGTATAGTACTGGGGAAATGTTAATACCATGAAGAGGCAGCGTACAATAGTCTGGCTCTTCTAACCACTTCATGGCTTGAGCAAGCTGGTTCACATTTTTAATAACTTGTATCACATTGATTGACTAAAGGATGTTGAACCATCCTTGCTTCCTTCGAATAAATTCCACTTGATCATGTTGTGTGGTCCCTTTTATATATTGCTAAATTAATTTTTCTGATATTTCTGTTGAGGATTTTGTATCTATGTTCCTGTGAGATACTGGCCTATTTTATTTTCCTGTGGTGTCTGGATGTCTTTTTTAATTCTCAATTTATAAAGTTAGACCATTGACCTGTCCTTTTCAGCTCTAAGGCCTGAAGGATTATCATAATAGAAGATGTACACTGATTAGTTAATTTCTACTGAGTTTCAAGTAGGATATTTATAATTCACATAAATTAATGCCTTTTCTCTTGTATTATTTGCTTTATCTTAAAATCTCTGAAGGATTTGTTGGCTGAATTTTAGCACAAGGTGAAAGTGAATTGAAAATCTAATTATATTTTATTTAATGATACATCCTACCAACCATTAGCTTGATAATACAAGGATGGTGTCATGATAATTAAGCTTCTTGCCTGGAGGGTAGCTTTCCTTCTCCCACCCTGTGGAGCAATAAAGGAATGAGCACTCAGCACCCTGTTGTAACATTGTTTTAGAGAACACACACACACAAAGTTAATGCCTAGGCTTGATTAACAGGGATGATAATTGCAGACCTTTCCCCTAATTATTTTGGAGTAATGATGCAGTTACTTTCTGCATAAAAGTTATAATTTGAAGTATTTGTTTAAAAGGAAAGAGGCTTCAAAGTCTTATCACTGAAACAGCTGAAAGTGTGGGGATGACTACCTTAATTGATTCCTGTTGGCTCTTCTTGGAGATGTCCTTTTTTTGAGACATGATTCAATTGTAACTATACAATTATATGTGCAGAATGTTGCTATTTGCAGAGAGTTAATGAAAAGTTGAAAAAATGTGAAATTGTTTCACATTTCCCACTGACCCAGAAAAAAACTAATGAAGTTTACAACTGAGCTTGAATTTAAGTCCCCCTTGTTAGCCTCATGTTGCTGTTGGAGGGGGGAGGAATGCCTGAGGACACTGCTGAAGATCTCAGAATTGTGCTGTTGCTTGGAGCAGAGCTAATGTCCTCTACTTTGGCAGTGAAATTGCTGTAGAAAGCAGCTGTTCTTGATGCAATTTTAATCAATACCTTGTAGTTATATGTGGCCCTGTAGCCCCTATATCATTCTACTATTGTCAGCATATCTTACCTAAGAGTAAGGACAGGGTGTCTTGGGATTTGGTTTTGAAAATTCATGTAAATCCAATTGTATTTTCAAAGCAGCAAGAAGCTTGTTATTTAAAATATGTCACTGCAGGACGTTTCCACAAAGTTGGGAATAGTTCTGCTTCATCAGTGTTAGTTCCTCATAAGTTGATCTTTAACATGCTCCAGTTTCCTAAAGTGGAGAATGACTAGCGGTATGTTCATTTCAAATAGTAAATGACTAGCAGCTATCTAGTATCAGAAGCTCCTTGAAGGTCATCAGGGGTAAGTGGCTAAGGATGAGTGGTTGGGACTCTGCGTACATCAGCTTCCTCCGTAAAGTGCTTTTCCATATTCTAGGGTGGATTTTTCTTACTTTTCATTATCTTTGTTCATACTACTACTGCTTGGGTATCTCTATATTCGGTAATTATGATTTAAATAGGATATGTAGTGCACTCCACTAATTTCCCCCTCATATTTTATATTTTTAGGTTTGAAATTAAATTATACATCCTCTCCTGAGATGTGTCTATTTTTGTATCATATCTATAAACAGTGATTTACATTATCTGTTAAGCTCATTTTGCATTTGACTAGAAAATAAAGAAGTTATTTTAGTATGTAAATAAGATGGGGTGTAACTTCTAAATTGAAGGGTGAGCCATCTCCATGTCATTCTACATTCAGACTTTTTATAATGTTATGCAGGAGACACCAAAACTGAAGGTGTTTAGATTGCTTTGTTAGTAAAACAAGCAGTTTGATTTTTAAAATTATGTCTACTAAGGAAAATAATCTATAATCAGCAATGCCCATTTTTAATAATTCATACTGGTTTCAAGTAACAGACTATTTCAGCTAAGTTGACAGAAAACATTAACTTAATCCATTTGTTAGTCAGATGACATGTATTAAGCCCCCACTGAATATAAGGCTTTAAAAGTTAAAAAGAAAAAAAAGACAAGCATTCCCTGTTTTCAAGAAGTTCACAGATAGTAGGGGAATTAGTACTTGAATAACTATATTATAGCTATATGAGCTATGATAAAAAAAACTTAAACAAATGCATTGAGATTCCAGCAAATTGGAGTAAGAGTAGGAGCTTTATTCTGCGAGGGTTGGGATTCTGCCATGGAAAGGGGCTTAGTAAGCTTGACCTTGCTCTAACCCTTGAGAAGTAGATATTGGATAGAGGAGGCACACTGGCATGAATAAAGGCACAGTAGAATGAAAATGATTTCTGGAGGATAGAAAAAAAATTGTGACTATTTGTAGAGACTTCTTAAAGAAATTCCCCACCTGGAACCTGGGCGTCTTGGCATTAGACATAATTCTCTCCTCTTGTGGAAAGAGTGAGTGCTGCTCAAACTTAGTTCTATTTAGCTCTGCCAAGCATAGCCCCTGGAAGCTCCTGTATATGCGCTTACTTCATTATGGCAAGAGGAACCACCTGTGAATGATGAGCTCTATTTAGGAATCCTGGTGGGTTGCTCGCCTGTATGTAATATACTGAGTGGAGAGAGGTGGGCGGGAGTTTGCTTCTGGGATAAGAGCTGGTATGGCCTGTGATGGATGGAGGTGCAAGGTGGATTAACGGTGGAACACAGTTTTTGCTACAGGAAAGGTAATAATGAGGAGGTACATACCTCCCTTCCTGATAGAGTTACTAAGGAAGCAGCATTTGTTTATGAAAGCAGGACCCTCAGAAACTCTATGTTCTCCATTTCTTGTTTCTATTTCAGTGCTACCCAGAGGTCACCAATGCCTTTGTAGATACAAAGAGTTTATTTAATAGCTAGTCTCTTCCTTGTTCTCACTGGAGCAATGACGGTTACTCCTCACTCTTTTATCACTTAACTTTTGGAGATACCTTTCTGCTGGTCTTTCCTAAAATTTGTAATCTTGTTTCCCTTTCACCTTAGAAATTTCCCTTCGGTACTGTTGTTCCCATTTCCATTCCCATTTTCCTCTTCTTTTCACTCCTTTAAAGTTTCTTTATCCATATATTTATATATATATTTGGAATTTGAACTAATTTGCAGCCTTGCCTCTCTCAGCTCTCTGCTCTTGATTCCATCTGCTGTGCTTGTCCTTTTACTGTACCTGCCAACATGAAGCACTTCATGTGAATCAGAGTTTTTATTTGCCTGAAGTGTGGGTACATTATGGAGTTGTAAAAGACATGATAATGCTGCCTGTCTATGCGTCATTCATGAGCTAATAGTTTTTGACAGGCCTAGGTGGAAGCAGTTGGATGATGCTGAGACCTCACTGTCTATGAACAGCTATAACTATGAACAGCTGGGGAAGAAATAATGCTTTTAGTTGCTAGACCTACATTGGTCTCTTGATAGAACTCTAGTAGGTTAGCTTTCTGGGAACATGTGTGTGTTTTCTTGTCCAGTTACATTCTGGCAGATTCCTGTTTTGATCAGTTACCCTGTAATAAGGAATAACTTGCATTTGTCTTATTGGCTTTACTAAAGCAAAAACCCATTTGAATAAGAGTTACTTTTGGGGATGCCCTAGATAGAAAGTTCACTACTGTGATGGAGTGTCTGCTTTTCTCCCAAATCTCCAGTGGTGGTCATTTATTTCCACTACTCCTGTTTCTGAATGCATGGTCAGATTTCTTTCTTCCCTTCATCACCAGCTGTGACCCTCTCGATTGTGGAGGTTCTGTTCTCCCTAGTGAGGAGACATGGCGCCAACCTGAAATGAATATGCAGGATGTGTGAGAAATAAATGTCTGTTGCCACAATATAATGATATAACCCTTCCTTCCTTGTACACTTTTGCAGATTTTGTCATTGCATGGAAAATTAAAATTAATGATTACCAGGGGTATGAAAGGTGGGTATCCTTAATCTCACAGACAGTGAGTTTGAACTGTGAAGAATTCTTTGGCAAGTAAATGAGTTGTCTCGTTGTAACTGGGTATCACAATAGTTCTCTGAATTTCCTAAATTTTTTTTTTTTTTGGTTTTTGTTTTTTTGAGACTTACTATTTTGGCCTGTGGGACCACAGGCTCACATTGTCTGGGGTACCACAGACTCAAGCAGTCCCCAGCCTCAGCTTCCCAGGCAGCTAGGACTATATAGGCGCACACCACCAAGCCCAGCTATATATTTTTGAAACTAGGTCTTGCTATGTGCCCCCGGCGGGACTCAAACCACAAACCCTGGCCCTGGCCACAGCTTTCTAGGCTGCTGCTTACAGGCATGCGCCACCATGCCCGGCTCCTAAGAGTTATTTAATATAATTACTGTTTATGCCACTATTGTGCCATAAATGTGCAAGAGTATTATGAATTAGACTGTCATCTTTTCCTTTTTTTTTTTTAACTGCAAAAGGATGATTGACTCAAAGATTTAATGAGAGTAGCCAACAGATATAGCCAGAAGAAGTAGATGGTTTTGAGATTTAACAGTAACCAAGACAAAGCGTGGGTCTTTAAGAGATTAATTGGGTAGGGATAAATAACAGTCCAAGAGCCAGGTGATAATGCCAGCTAAGAAAAGATAGTGAGTTCAGGACATGACTGTAGGCTTACCCACCCTACATTGTGTTGGGAAGCTTGATACTGGGACATGATACTGGGACATGATACTGGTTTAGTGGAGACTTGTTAGACACCTGTTCTGTGCCAGGCGATGTTGAGGGTAAAACAAGCTTGGTCCCCGGTCCTGGAGAGCTTGTAATCAAAGCTGGGACCAAAGGAGGAGTGGTGATTACAGAGAATTAACCAAAGCAACCCCTGGAGGTAGGAACCTCTGTGCCAGACTCTGAAAGTAAATTTAATGCTAGGATTATGAGAGGAAACTGGAGGGAAGTCCGGGGTTAGAGGAGGAAGGGCGCCGCACATAGGTGCTCCAAGCAAACTTGTTAGTAATGCTGAATGACAGTTAAGCTCAGCAAATTAATTGGAAATATAGCTTAGGTGAAAAAAGAAACAAAAAACCTAGTACATTTTGTGTGTTACATTTGGTTAAGAAATTTGAATTAAGTTTTTGGAGACTTTAGGAGAATAAAAACTTTTACAAGGTAAGTAAGGTTTATTTTTATTTTTATTATTTTTTTTGAGACTATTTTTGCCCGTGGAACCGCAGGCCTACGTTGCCCGGGGTACCACAGACTCAAGCAATCCCCAGCCTCAGCTACCCAGCTAGCTGGGATTACAGGCATGCACCACCATGTCCAGCTATTTTTTGGGATTAGGTCTTGCTGTTTGCGATCCCTAGCCCCAGCTGCTTCATAGGCTGAAACTTACAGGCATGAGCCACCATGCCCGGCTACAAGGTAAGTAAGTTTTAAATGGTTGGCAAAATAGTGTGGTTTTATAGCTCATACTAATGTTTGTTAATGCATGACAGAGGGATACTTACGACCCCAAACTTGCGTTAAAGGGATCAGCCATCCATGTTCACAAAGGCAAAAGACACTCTTCGTGTGAAAAAAACTTTAATAGAATTAGTGTGCATAGAGAGAAAAATTTCCCAGTAAGAGTTTCCCGATGAAACAACTCAAATTACTTCTCCCCTCTTGGGCAAATGCTCACCTAAACAGGACTGACTCAACACAGGGTGACTGGGCCCCAAAAGCTTGCCACGAATCTAAGCTGGGAATCATAGGAAAGGGATTCTGAAGCAGGTCCCAAAAATCTTGGATAAAAGAAAATACTATATCATGATAAGGGCTGCCATTGTCGCCTCCCCATGGGACTCTCACCTACATGTTTCTCTACGTGTCTGTTCTCCAGCTCTCTCCTTGCATGTCTCCTTCCCAGCAAGTACCGTGTTCAAGTATGACCTTAGGAATAAGAGTTCTCCCCTTCCCCAGAGCCCACAGGTCTTCCCTGTTATGTAGCTCCCCCTTTCCTGCTGCATAGCTCCCCCTGACTGCTTAGCTCCTGCCCCCATTAATGAGAGGGTGGGGGGAATATGGTACCTCCCCTAACAGTTGGGGTAGGATAAGTATAAGTTCAGATTTTTTTTTTTTGCCTGAAACAGTGGATGAATAAATGATGGTTCCTTTTCCCAATAACCAGTCAGGGAGAACAGATAGAAAAAAGGATAGTGTGGTCCATAAGAGAATGACTTGGTCCAAGCTCCAGTTCCAAATCATCCAATTTCTTTATCTGTGAGCCAGGGGTATTTCTTTTTTTTTAATTTATTTTTTATTTATATATATTTCACATCATTTCAGTCCCTGGGGGTCACCCACAGCCAGGGGTATTTCATAGGGCACTTAGGAGAAATGAATGTGGGAAAAAGAAAGCATGGCAAATATTTATCATTTTTGGTTTAATATATAATCATTCTTACCATCAGGGCAAGATCTTTGTCTGTGTAGTGTATTGCCATGTCAATGCAGTAGAATTCCCAATAATGAAATAAGGGAAACTTGTAGAGGAGAAAGGTTAACTTTCCCACTGTTCTTCTAGGTTCTTGAGTATGACCTCATATAGGAGTAAAACAAAAGTTTAGCACCTCCTATGAGTATGAGCCATTCCTGGGAAAACTAAATCACTCCCCAAATATGGCCCAATATTAACTGTCTCATGTAAAGACAAAAGAAAAGGGGGTGTATGTGTGGCTTGACAGTGATGGGAGGCTGTCAGGCAAAGCACAGTAAATAAGGATATATGTATTATTCAGAATTGAGTATCAGCCTTCTCTTGGGAATTTCTAGAGATTTGCTTCTCTTCCTAGTTGGTATTGAGTCACAGACATCTTTCTAAACAGAAGTCTCTGTCTTACATATAAAGTTGTCTTATAGAAGGGCAACTTCTGGTGTTCAGAGCATCTCCTATATCTGCTATTTCTTAAGCGTAACTCGGGCTAATCCTTATGTCAGAGATGCATATTTTAGGGATAGTGTATTCTGTTCCCCTTCAAATCCAAAGAAATTTAATTCTCTAAAGTCAAGGGGACTTTGATTTCAGTAAGGCCAGCTCACCGGGAGCTCCTGCCTCCGACTTCCCTGGACTGAGTGACTGTTTATTCCAGTTGGGTTATCGCATTGGTCCTCTGTGTCTTCTGCCTGCCCCAGAATTCCCAGCCAGCAGAGTTGTACCTTAGTGTCTTATGATAACACAGAAAATATTTGTTAGCAAAGGCCTAATATATTTATTTCCTCAGCTGCTTTGAAAAAAAAAATTACCATAAACAATCTTAAAACACTTTCCCACAATCTGGAGACCAGGATCAATTCAGTGTCAGCAGAACCCTACTCCCCCTGCAGGCCCTTGGGGAGATTCTTTTCTTTGCCTCTTCCAGGTTCTAGGGACTTCTGACATTTCCTTGGTCTCCTTAGCTGTCACATCATCTCCCATCTCGCTTTTATAGGGATGCTTTTCATTGGATTTAGGACAGTGTATGAAATTAGTAGTCATGACCTTAAAGTGTTGGTTGCAGCAACAAAACAAAAACAAAAAGCAGACCCAAACAAGGATATTTTGGGGTTTTTTGTGAGTTTGTTTGGTAAGGGTTGTTTTTCGTATTCTCGGAATTCAGGAATTTTTCAGTTTGGTATTAATTCTGTGTTGCTCTCTAATCTTGGGACTTTTGAATTCTGAGACATTTTCTTATAATTTTTATTATGAATTTTGCTTTCTCATGTGGTTAAAAATGCACTTTTATATGCCCTTGCTAAAAATCACATTATAATAGCAACAGCTGTCACTTAGTAAGAAGGTCTGAATTTCAGGGGAAGGTAGCCTAGGATTCTCTTTCATTTGCCGTGAGCCTTTATCTTTATTGTTTCTTTCTTCATCTTTTCTATTTTCTGGAATGGCTTCTCAAGGTTCTACCCTGTGGTATTTTGTTTTTTTTGTGATTACTGCTTTTAACTTTTACTGAAAAGGAGTGCTTTTATTCCAGCATTTGAATTAATTTTTTGTTCATTTGTGTTCTCTCCTGTCATAGAAGCAATTTCTTTTTTTGGGTAAGAACACGAATCAAATATTGTTTTCAAGTTTGCTTCAGCCTAAAGAGGTTGCATTTTGGGGAGATTGTGGGATTAAAAAAGATATTTCTCACAATTATGATTGCAGTTATTCCTGTTTAGTATACATAAGAGTAAAGCACTTGATGGTTATTTTTCTACGTTGTATATTATGACTCTCTTGCTGTCTCATAGTCAGTTCTGGCCTGATGTGCAGGTGACTCATATACTTGGGAAAAGTCCTGTGCTTGGTTAAATGACCTGCTGTTGACTTCTTATAATTCTTAAACAGTCTTTGAACAGGAAACCCCTTGTTTTAATTTTGCAGTGGGCTGCCTGTGTAGCCATTCTGCCCATCAGGTACCTACGTATGAATTTTAGAGAAAAATCTATTCTTCCAGGTGGATTTAGCCCCTGTTAGGATGCACACCTTGACTCTCAGCCAACACCGTTGTGCAGTGGACATCCCGCCCATTTGTGCTCTTGATTGCTTTCTTCTGGTTTCATGTATTCAGGATAGAGATCATTTCTGTTTAGCAGACCTTTATTTTTCCTGCTTTTCAGGTAGACATTTTTTAATGAAATAAAAATAAGCCAGACTTAGTCTCTGATGAGCTGTTATCTATGTAATTTTAAGTAAATGGATGGGCAGATTGTCCTCGGCTTGTCCTCAGCACTTATTTTTTTCTCCTCTGCACTGTATTTCAAACAGATGAAATGTTAATTTCTGCCTCAAGCTTTTAAAAATGACCTTAATTAATGTTGTCCTAATAGCTTCAGAGGCTGGTTAAAAGTCATTCCGCTCTGTCCTGATTGAATGCAGGAGGGACTGCGCAGACTTCACCAAGAGGGACTACTCTGGCAGCTGCTGGAACCTGAGAGTTGTTGGGTCTCCTTGCCCTGAAACTGGTGTGCAGGCTGTGTGGAGCATTTGTCACATTGGCTACTTAAAAGACAAGGCCAAAAACTACTTAGAATGAGTATTTGTGCCTTTCTTGATGGAGATAGATATTCAAATTTTCCAGGTCACACAAATAGCTGTAGCGATCCAGGCTGGGGTGAAAGTCTTGCGTGAGGAAGAGTCCTCAGAAAAACAAAGGAGAATTGGACCAGAGGCTTATTTGGGCAGCCTTTTTTGGGGGTTTGGGAGGTGGGGGGAGATGGGGGAGTGGCTGAGTTTCAGAGTTTCAGAGTTAAGGTTTTTGACTTTGTAATTCTCTGAAAGGGAACAATTACCAGCATAAGAGAGGAGCAGGGAATCTGGAGGCCACTCGGGACAATGGAGGGCCAGCTGGTTTTGGCAGCTGATCTAGCAATCAGTCCCTCTGATGACCTCGGGCGATTTGCTCATTTCCTCAGACTTCCAGTTCTCCTCCTGTAAAACTAGGGTGATGATATCCAGTTGCCAAGATTCATGGTGATGCAATGAGATGGTAATGGAAACTTCCCCACGTGGTGCCTGGTAGGTGTTACTGTTTAGCGATGCCCGGCTCTTGTCCTTCTCCCTTCTCCCCTTGGTGAGCACTGGAGTAGCAGGATCTGGGTGGGTAAAAGCTGGAGCCAGAGTTATCAGAAAGATACTCAGCTTTTCAAAAGGAAAAACATGACTTGTATAGGGGGGGAATTGTTGCCAAAGAGGAACATAGACTAAAGGATTTGGAGGGAATCTGTTAACCCCTGCAGGGAGAAGTGGGCCAGTGGAATTGCAAAAGCATTTCTCAGCTCACCCCTGATACCTTCAACATCTCAAACTTCTGCCTTGTATTTAATCACTCTTGGCATGCTGGCATTCCTAATTCATTTTATTTCCAAGCCAAAGGAGAAGGGATCTGCTTTTATGCTACACATGTCTGATTACATTTACGTAACAAGTGGAGCTGGAGTCTCTTATGGTTAATTTCCAATTATTTCCATGTCCTACTTTTCATAGAGAAACTCTGAGAGCAGAACTATTATCAACTGTGTAGGTTCTTTCTCCTCTCTTCTGTTGTCCTATCTTTTGTTTTCTTTTTGGCTCCTGTGATGAAAGGATTGGCTTACTGTATTCTGAATAGTCTTTTATGTGAAAAAATACAGTTTACACCCTCCGGACATTCTGTTGGTGACCCACTTTTTAGATTATTTCATGTCTGAGGGATTTTGTTCTTGGAGCGAAGCACCTTCTACTGTTTTACTTTGGTGCTCAAGCTAAAATCAAACTTTGGAAATAATTTTTTAAAAACAGTTCAGTTTATTTAAGTATAATTGTAGACTTACATTCCTTTCAATATTCTAAACTACAGTGGTGACTCTTGAATACTCCAAACACTATGAACAGTCCACAAAGATCCAGTGGTTTTGAAGCAGAGAGCACACATAACCTATTCCAGAAGACCAATGCCGTAGAGACTCAGTTCTTCACTTGTTTGTTTACTTTCTGATGCTTGTAGCAAACATACGTTGATAACTTTTCATGTTAGAGCAATACAAATTTTGATTCTTCCCTAGGGATACAGTAATACAGTAGTACATTTGCACTACAGAAGCTTTATTAGATTCAAAAATAGTCCAACCAGCTGAGATGAAAGGATCTAATCCTTTACTGATTGATTTTTGGTCATTTTTGGCCATCACACCCAAGGGGCTATTTGTCTGGTGAAGTCCCTTACTGTGTCTGCCATTAGTTGTTTCCACAAGATTTTGGAATGGTATTTTCCATACAGGTCCTAGTTTTTTGCAGCATGGTGCTCTCGCTCAGAATTTTATTTTCCAAATTTTGCTTTGCCAGTGATTCATTGCCCTGTTACCTGAAGTCCTTGCCTGCTATCGGCTGCATTGGAAGTTTACAGATACTTTATGACTGTCTTGTTCCAATTAGTAGGACCATTTAAGGGTATCATCTGCTAGGATATGAGAGATGAAGTCTGCAGGCAGTGCACTTCTTTGAACTCAGCTAATCCATCGTCTTGATACGTTCCGTTTTCTTTGTTCCCGGTTGGTTATAAAGTGTACTGAGGCCTTTCTGTTATTGGTGTTCTCTTTACCAGAATTAGCATTCCTAAGTTCCCTGCACTCACCCTTCTCTCCTTAAATAATTTGTAAAAGAAAACACCTAGCCCTTTTCCATTTATTAAAGTTAACAAAATATGGCCTCACTGTTTACTTCAGGTGGACGCTTCATGTCTAGGTGCCGTGACAGGTTCCTGCTTATCACGTCTCATGGCTTTACTGCCTTTGATGCTCATTGCTGTCCCATGTGGCCAGCGATTGTCCTTTTAGCCCCACTTCTAGCCTCCTTGGATGCTTGGTAGTCTCTGGTGGGAGCTTGTCCATCTTTAACTTCTTACCCTGAGAGCAGTAACTGTTTCTTCTCTAATCCCTGGTACTCCTTGGAGAATTCTTCTTTATTATGCATCCAGTCTTTTCTAAGCTCTTTACAAACATTGTTTCATGTGTTTATCACAACAGTATTGTGAGGTGGTGCTGGCCCCTCCTCTCCCAGATGAGGAAACAACCCCAGAAAAGACAAGGAACTAGTTCTGGGTCACGAAGCAAGGAAGAGGAATAGTCCAGCCTTGAGCCAGGAAGGACTGGCCCTGAAGTAGCCTCTACTGCAGGCCCATGAGCGGGTAACACTTCCTCTAAGCTTGGTGGGCTGCATGATTATATCCCAGAAATAAGCATTTCATGTGTGAAAACATCAGTTTTAGAGACGCTGTCTCTAAAATATCAGGAAGAAATTTAAACCCTGACTACGAATGTAGCTGTAACCCATGCTCACACCATTGAGCCTGTGTGACAGGGTCAGAGCGGCTTTGTGGTGCTGGGAGCAGCCCCGTGGCCCATGTATCATGGCGGGATGTGCACAGATTTGCCTACTGGCATGTTCCTCTCTGAGGTCTCATGAAACCTTCAGGTGAAGCTTTGCAATTTCATGGCACAACAAAGACTGTAAGCTTTATACCCCATGGCTCAGTGAACCGTTGTATGCACGCAACCACTCCTTTTCAACACTGAAAGGCCTTTCTGAAGGCTTTTTCATAGGTATCTATTTTCCACAGGAGAAGTTGCAGCAGTGCAGATGATACAGTTGAAGTACTGGCAATCTGAAAAGTTTCCACCAATTTAAGTTTGTGTTAATGTTTGTCTACCCTTTTCTTATCGTATGAGGTTTCATCAGCCACAAAGACTTTGTTATAGAGTATTAGGGAAGAGAGAAACCCTCCCCCTATGCTTCTTGGTTGGGCCAAATTATCAAACTAGCACCAGATAGGTAAACAGCAGAAAAGTAAGCAATCTGATGACCTATGTACAGGGAATCTATATAACTTTAAGATTCCAAAAACAGTCAAGTAAAATGGAGATATATATCCTGAAATGAAGACTGGGAAAGGGGCTTCAAGGAGAGAACTCATCATGCTGTGAAGGGTGAGTCTTATGAAAAAGAGCAAATGCTCTGTAATTAGATTTTTGCTCGGCCATATATATGGGTTATTCAAATGAAAAGGTTATTTTTTAGTAAAATCCAAAAATCTGAATAAGATCCTCACTTTACATTCTTCTAGGTAGTTAAGGGAATGTTAAAAGCATCTTCTGAGCCCGCAGGACTTCGATTGATGGCAACTGGAAAATGGCACAAACTGAGGAACACCTATCCTGAACTCCTTCAATGGGCACTCCAAAATAGAGGAAACCCTTCCTATATGTATTGCCCAGTAATTAGATTGAATATGGGTATGTTAACTATATACCCATTTTAGAGTTGTGCTTATATTTCTCAGTTCTAGTAACCAGTGGTCCATTTAAAGTGTCTTGACTAAATATTCATTATAACCTAGCCCCTAAGTTATATTTTTGAAAGTGTTCCTTTCATTTGGTTTCCATTCCCCTCCCCAGTCTGTTCTCCATCCTGCTATGACAACTAGACACAGTGCTGATTTCTTGGTATTTACCAAGATTGCAAACTTAAGTTTGGTTTTTTTTCTGCTGGTGGAAAGGTTGGGGTGGGTGGATGCTCGCAGTCATTTCTGTCCTACTGGTGCTAAAAGGCATAAATCTAAAACCATTTATCCTCAGTGGTTCAGGCCTTATTACTTTACCAGAATCCATTTTATTCACCATTGCTGTTTTCTTGCCCTTTCCTTCAGATTACTAAAATATGAAGGATGAGATTACATCAAGGGTGGAAGTCCTAAAATATTTCATGGTATTTCTGGACTAAGTGTGTGTTTGACTTCCTGTTACTTTGTCTTTAGCCAAGCTCTGTGTTCTTCTTTTAGAGTATTTGCCGCTGACATGCTTCCACCCCTTCACCAGCTGTTTTTATCTTAATTTTAAAGCAAATGCTTTCAGACTTGAGATTGATGGAGATACCCCTCTAAAGAAATGGTTTGTCTGTTACTAGTTACTTCAAATGGGAGGAAATAACTGGGAATTTGGTAATACTTGAAATGCAGTGGCCATAAGACTGATATGTCCAGTATATTACCTCCTCTGTCCATGTTTTATTTAAGATAGGGTTGCATTAGCCTTTCGAGTTGCCTTACAAAAAAAATGTCTTTGTGGACAGTGATTGTTTTCTTACAAACCTTCCACTTTGCTTGCTATGTAAATACTCTAACAGTGGTGATCAAATATTTTGTCCAAGAGAAATGGTTCAGCCCACTTGATGGTTGATCCTCCATTGGCCATAGTAGATAGACCAATATGGCTGACTTTCTAGTTTCAAATCACAGTTGAGTCTTCCATTTAGAGTAGATTCTGGTTTTATTTACACTATTCCTCCATTGTTAGGAGTAACTGTTACCATTGTTAGCGCCTTGACCAGCAGTAAACCCTTCCATTATGGGCCTGGCACCGAGTTAAGGGTAAACACATTGTCTTGATTAATCATCAGAGTAACTTTGTGACATCAGGTGTTTTACCAGACAGATGAACCATTTCTCAGCCAACAAGGGAAGTCAGGATTTTAACCCAGATAGACTGCCACTAGTGTGGGGATTATATGTATTCCTTTAGTTTAGTATCCCAAAGAGGGCTGGGAATGAGTCCTGAGGTTTTAAGCTTTGTCTGGAAATTTTTCTAATATTTATCAGCCACAAACCAGAGTAGCTCTACTTTGTAAATTAAAAACAACAAAACAAAACCTTTGTAAAGGGCATTTTATATATTGGTTATTCACATCTCTGAATTAGAGATACCCTCTAAGGTTAACAAATCATAATACAGTTATTCTCCCAGTTCCCTCTTATCCCATCTATTCTTAGAAACATGTATCAAAGTGAATATAATAGAATGCACCCCCTAATCTTCAGTTGGAACCAAATCTCCTTGCATCTGCCCTTTCAGGTTCGCAGATGAATGCCACTCAGGAACTCCAGGGCATCAGATAGCATATTACTAGTCTTTGGTTGGGTCACATGGATAGGGGTGATGTCTTCTGCCTGATAGGAACATTAAGGATGTCTCATCTGAAAAAACAACCTGCTTCTTTGTTTCTGCTTGACTGCCTTAGCGTGAAGTGCAGGGGGACTAATGGCAATGTGCACTTTCGTTGAAGCAGCTTCTATAAAGGTGTAAATCACTTTAGAGCAAGTCTCCCTGGCAGTTCCTATCAGCAGGGAAACATAATTTAGCCCAAAAGACCTCTGTTGCCCGAGGACATAAACTGTCATGGATTCTCTTTGATTTGCTTTAGATTTTATCTGTGAAGTGGGAAGATTCTTATGAAACTTAACAGTGAGTTTCATTATTAATGATCCTTGGTTGTTTCGTCTAATCCAAGTAATTTAAGAATAGAAATATGAGAGCTCATTGGATTAAGTTGCTGGTAATTGTCATACCTTCATTATAAATATAAACTCACCTCCTCGGGGTTTTGAAAAAGTCACTTTGGAGACTGGGCTGGTGCCACTGGGGACACCTGGTGCTGGGGAGGTTAGCATTAATGGTTCTCTACTGCTTCTGGAAGGCACCAAACTGGCAGAACTGGACTCTCTGCTCTGAGCAAACTACCTGTCACAAAAGTATATCAGGTTACAGGGAAAGAGCTGTAGATGACCTGACACGCAGCTTCCAGGTTCTCTGCATTCTGTAGAAGTGGAGTTTGCACTGGTGCTGAAGAAAGCAAGGAGCATGTCAGACAGTGGTGGTGGTGTTGGTAGGAGTGATGAGGAAAAGCCAGTGAGCTTGCAGAGGAAAACGAGCACTGAGTTGTGAGCATCTGGAGATAGAAGTATGTGGGAGCACTGAGAAGGGGCTGCTTAGGTTTTTGCCCTCCATCTCTGGAAATGGAATGTATGAGGAAAACTTGGCGATCAGTAGTGACACTTTGAAGTCAAGAGATTAAAATTTCAGTTGACACTCTCATCTGTAGTAGTCTCTTCCTGTCTTTGTAAAATTGAGGAAGTTGTGAGGATTAGATGAGATTATGTAAGGAGATGTTCAGAAGACATTAGCTCCGCCTCCAGGCTCCACCCCCCCCCCATGCTTTTCACACATTTTCCTATCTAGATGAGGAAATCAGTATTTAGAGAAATTACTTGACTTGCCCGAGTGACCAAATTGAGGATGCATGTGATGTTTAGTTCTGCAACACCCCATTGCCTTCCCAAGGCAGTTGTGTACACTTGACAAAATGAACAGTGTCACACTGACTGGGGTGCAAGAGTGTTGAGCTTTGTTTTCTTCATAGCTGCATTTAGTTGTGCTTTCTTTCTTTCTTTTTTTAAAAAGTAATTTATTTATATACAAATTTCACATCTTTGTAATCCCCAGGGTTCACCCCCCTCCCGTGCTTCTTTATAAAGGCTGTTGATTTGATTTGTCTGAGCAAAGCTGACCTGTCCCTATGGTTCCCGATGATTGGTGATATGTTCTCTCATAAAACTCTTCTAATACCTTAATAATTGTGTATTTAAAATGTCATCAAAATAAATCAAGGGATGTGCCTCTAAGATTTCTTAGTCAACTTCTAATTTTAACTGTTGATTTACCTTCTAGTCTCAGTTTTGTTGGGGTTTTTGCTCATCAATTTTCAGGTGTACATTTGACTTTTTGTTTCATGCTCCAGGCTATCTTTTAGGTAGTAATAAATCATAAACAATTATCCAGAAATTTTATTTTTTTATTTTTTTATTATATAAACTATTTATATATATATATTTCTTACCATTGTAATCCCTGGGGTGTCACCCACTACCTCCCCTCCCTGGCTGCTCCAAATGGTTCCCTCCTACCCCCCCCATGTGTACTTTCATTTGGTTGTCCATATATTAGTGAAACCATTTGGTTTCTGTCTTTTTCTTTCTAAGCTGTGTCTGCTAATATGAGTTCTTCTAGGTAAATCCATGTTATCATAAATTCATCAGATTTGTCATTTTTAATTGATGAGTAATAGTCCATTGTGTATAATACCACATCTTTTTCATCCATTCATTTGTTTTGGGCCATTTGGGTTGTTTCCGTGTCCTTCCAATTATAAATAGGACTGCAATAAACAACCAAGCACAGGTATCCCTTTGTACCCACAATGAGGTCTCCTTTGGGTAGATTCTCAGAAGAGCAATTGCTGGGTCAAATGGTAGTTCCATTTTCATTAGTTTGAGGGTCCTCTACACTGCTTTCCATAGTGACTGGACCAGTTTACATTCCCACCAGCAGTGTAAGAGTGTTCCATTCACCCCGCATCCTTGCCAGCACTTGTTGCCTGTTTTTGTTTGTTTGTTTGTTTGTTTGATGTGGGCCATTCTTACTGGTGTAAGGTGGTATCTCATTGTGGTTTTGATTTGCATTTCTTGATTGCTAGTGATGTTGAGCAATTTTTCATGTGCCTGTTGGCCATTTGTATTTCCTCTTTGGAAAAGTATTTAGTTCTTCTACCCATTTTTTGATTGGGTTTCTTGTTTTGTTATTGTTTAGTTGTGTGAGTTCCTTGTGTATTATCCAGGAGTTTTAAAGGGCAAGAGTAAAATCTTTTATAGTACCACAATCTTCCTTTAATATATATGCTAATAGTATGATATACTGTATGCCCCGATTTCTAAATTAAGAAAGGAGAGTATGACTAGTATAACATCTTACTGTTAATATGCACTCTTTCCCAGCTCTGGGAAAAAGCACACTGATGCTTTGGTTAAAGGTTGTCCATTATTGTAACCAATATGCCCTGAACATTCATCAGAAATCATGACATACACAAAACCTGGTAGTGATTGTCCTAAGCCAGTTGAAGGATGTTTCTTTCAGTTGAAGGTTGACTTTTCTCTCATTTTCTCTCCATTAAGTAGCAAAGATATTTTAATATGTATGAACTAAGAGAACCACATAACCAGCAATGATAAATTTTTTGAGTTTGTATGATTTATCCAAATGTTCAGCAATAAATTTCAGAAAGCTGTTTGGAGAAAGGTGAGTTGATCATTACCAAATAAATTTTACCTCTGATTGCCTTTTTGAAGCTTTTTAGCAAGTCTGCCTGTTTTCTAAATCTGGAAGAATCTTTATATTTGAGCCTTGAAAAGACAGTCTCTTAGCAACATGTAGGAATAAAGAGGAACAAATTAAGTAAGAAGTGTGCTATGATTTGTGTACACTCTTACTGTTTTGAAAACTCCATAAATGTATGTAGTTTTTATAAAATTTTTAAAGTAACACAAATAAGAGTGGTGTGTTTACCTCTTCTGTGCTTTTTTCTCCTTGCTCCCCCACACTCTTTTTGCTTGCTTTCAAGACATATGTGGGCATTTATAATTAAGGATTAATTAAAAGTGTCTGCATGAAGGACTTTATGCTCCATATTTAATTAACTTATAAAACATTGCCATGATAAGCAGATGGATCAGTTTTAAAGGGAAAATAGAGTTCATTCTCATTTGAGCCATCTGTAATAATTAATTACCTTAGAAGCAGTTTGCATCATTAGGAATCCATAAATAAGGAAATGCAGAAGTAGTTGCTACCCCCATCTAAGGCTAATTTTGTGCTGCAACTTAGATCTTTTGCTTGTGCTGGGTAAAGGCAGAGGGGGAAGATTCATAGTGCGGCTGCTCCTGCCTTGTGCTGAAAATTGCTACTCTGAGTGTTCTCTTGGTGAAAGGCAGCTACAGTTAACCCAGATCAAAGGAAGGGAAAGGGAACTTCTCTTGATGGAGGAATAGCACGTATGGAAGAGAGAATTTCTGGTGTCCATCTTGAGAAAATATTTTCATGTAAGTTAAGACAGATCCATATATGCCTCAGATACTGTGTTCTAGTCATCCAAATATGGACATTTATCCTCCTTTTACACCATTACCTAGACAATACTGTTGTCATTGCTGCGACTATGTTAATGTGGACACAGGAAGTGTGTTTATGGTAATTGTTGATCTTGCTCAGGTTGAGGTTAATTGCATTTGAAAATATATCCTTATTCAGTACTAAAATTAAAAAAAAACAACTTGTGTATCTAGAATGTCATAGAAACTACACCTGTATGTAAATTGGGTATTCAGTAAGCAAAGTACTCATTGAAGGAGTGTCCACAGTTAATATATTTTACAAAGAAAAAAACAAGCATTTTGGCAGACCTAAGACAGATGATAAGTGGCTAGAGCGGTGTTAGAGTTGACAGAAGTATTGCTCTCCAGATGATAAATTATGCAATTTGAAACAGGAGAAACTTGCAGATCTTTTCAAAGAGATGACTGGAATTTTAAAGCAGCAAGAGACTGGTGTGTCCAGTTCATAAATTGAATGGAATTATTGTGAAGGTGCAGAGTATCAATTCATCAAACTTGCTGCCAAATAGGAGCTGTAGCTGCTTACTCTGTAGTCATTTGTAATTTGAGAAAAAAACTGAGCCTAGGCAGATAGAAAATGCTGATAAAACCCTAGCATTCTTCAAAAGTTTCCAAAATTTCTCTGTAATGTTAAGGTGGTGAAAAGATCAAAGTTATGCACTGTCTATGGAAAGCAGTCATTGCCGAGACACTGGGTGCAGCTGTTGTCAGAAGTTGCAGCTCTGAGTTCATCTTAACCTACAGAAAATTTCCAAGAAAGAGTATTTCTCCAGTAATGAATGTGTGTATGTGTGTGTGTGTGTGTGTGTGTGTGTGACCAAAGATAATAAATCCTGGTATCTGCAAAGCCCTCTCTTGTGACACTTGATAAAACAAGGAAATACCAGCCTCAAAATGGATATGTTGAGTGTCTGGCAGCTGGAAGAATGTTCCAGAAACAACGGAAGGGCAGAATCTGATGGAAAAAAATAGGCATCAGTGAGGCATGAAGATGATTCAGTAGAGTTGAGCTCAGCATGTAAGTTTGCAATAGGACTATCATAACCCAGTATATTTTCATTTTTAAAAATGTAGGTACATGGTGGATGCTTGATAAATATAATTATTGGAAAGCTTTTTCAGTCAATGTACCATAATTCTAAGTGAAAAAGAATTTGAGTTATATTTACTTGGCAGAGTTTTTTTCTTAGTCATATGCAAGCAGTTGGCTCTTTTTATAACCTATTGTTTCTTATCTGGGTGAATGTACTGGGCACCAAGTCTAAAGTTGCTGCTTTTATGGAGTTTCCAGTCTAAATATGGTGGGGGTCTTAACCTGCATTTCAAAATGCATTTTCACAGAGAATGTATAAGAACAAGGTTATTTAATATATTTTATGACAAAATAGATTCTATAAATAATTATTGAAAGATTGGGTGATGTCTTTAGTTGTTTATCATTCAGGGGTTGTGAAATCACCACTGTTATTTTCACAGTAATGTCTGCTGATTATAAATGTTTAAAAAAAAAACAAAACCTTGATATTTAAAAAAAATAGTCTTTATTCTAGGACATACCCACAACATGGCAGAACAGAGAGGTCAAAATAGTCTCTCCCTAAAAATAACCAAAGAGAGAGAAAAGACTGATATAAGCTCCTGGGAAAACTCAGACTCTAAAAGGGCCTGAGACATCCCCACAAAGATCAAAAACCAGAGAAAAATACCAATCTCTATAGTCATTGGACTCTATAGTCACTTCTTTATGGCTGTGATGTCCGTCATCACAGCCACTTCCACTGCTTTTGCTGGAGCCTCTGCCTTTGCTGAGGCTGCCACCAACTGACCACAGCAGGACTCGTCTAAGGAGACCCAGGTGACCTGGAACCAGCCTTAACCCACAGGCAAGAAGTCCTGAATCCACAGCCTGGTATCAGGAGAGGGATCCCCTCGGCCCCAACCCCCACCCACTACAACCACATCTCAGAAGGACTGAGCTGAACTCAGAAGTGTCCATCACCCAGCTTTCTCAACCTCACAGTGCTGACAGGTTTATGGCACTGGCTGTGAGTAGTGACCAGGAGGACACAGTAACAGCTCCCTCCCCTCCCCTTCTTCTCCATTTCTCTACTTTCTTCTTTTTCTTTTCCTCTTTTCTTTTTCTTTCCTTGTTCCTATTTCCCTCTTTTCTCACTTCTCCTGGAGCCACAACTTCAAAAGAGATAGCAGGTCCTGATAAGTCACTTCCAGTCACTTCCCAGTCAACCTAATGGTTTCTCCTCAGCAGACTACAACCTAGAGAGACCAAGCAGTTAAACACAGACGTACACCCTATGCCACCAGCGGGCACCTCCCAGCATACTGGCCCACTTTGTGCCTAGGAGGGCAACATCACACACAGGACCCTAAAATATTTCAGGCTAAAGTCTGAAACCCCACCTGCCAGTGTTCCCAGAGCCACTGTAGGAAAGCTTGGAAGTCCTTCCCACTGGCATCAGTCATCTGGCAGACACAAGCCCATGTGGCAACTGCAGGAAACTCCACTCTCCAATTCTAGAAGCCAACAACAACCTTGTAGGAGTGACCTGGAACCATGTCTGTCACCAGCAGTGGTCCACTTGACAGGAACTGAGAGGGAAGTGGCAGGGACTTAAACCCCTACCCCTGCACATCAGTCACAGCAGCCCAGGCATTAAACAGGTACATCCACTACCCCACAAGACCACCAAGAAATCATGCCCACCAGCACCTGTGATATGGGGCACCATGGGAAGAGCAAAACTGAAAGCAAATTATGGGAAGAAAGAAAATCACAGACAAATGCTCCTGGGAACAATGGAACACAGAAAGTAAGTCAGCTTAGGGAAACCAACAACATGCACACAGAAAAATATCTTGGCCTGAAACAAAAAGAACTGCCATAATGAAAACACTGAGAGATTTTAGAAGAAGAAAAAAACATAAGGAAAAGAATAATATGAGAAATATAATCCATGAACTGAGGAATGAAAGTGAATCTTTAAAAAAGAAAATAAAAGCATCAAACTGAAGTGCACAAGTTTGAGCAGGAGGGAAAGGGGGAGGGAGAATGGAGGGGAGTGTGTGTGTGTGGGGGCTAAATCCCTGGGATTACAATGTTGTAAAATTTATATATAAAGAAAGAAAGAAAAAAAAATTAAATAATTAAAAATAATAATAAAAAAAGAAAATAAAAGAACTTGAGGAGATAACTGATCCATTAACATATAAATACTAAAATACTCTGGGAAAAACCCTGAAGAAAGAATAGAAGAAATGGAAGAATAAATCAGTAGTCTCAAAGACTCAGATGTAAAAAACTTGAAAGAGAAAAGGAGAGGTGCAAAAGAAGAATGAAGGAGCACTCTTGAGAACTGACATTATGAGGAAAGAAAATATCAGAATTAGAGGAATCCCAGAAAGAGGAGAGAGACAAAGGACTGAACAACTATTCAAGAAAATAATTGAAGAGACCTTAAACATAAAAGGAAATGAAAATAGACATATGGAAAGCTAGAAGACCACCGTATTACCATAATGAAAGGAAAACTACAGCAAAACACATAATAGTGAATCTTCCAAACAGTCAAGACTAAGAAAAAAATATTGAAGCTGATGAGGGGCAAGAAACAGATAACCTATAAAGGAAAATCAATTAGGCTCATATCAGACTTCTTGGAAGAAACACTACAGTCAAGAAAGAATGGTGTGACATTCCAAGACAAAAATGCCAGCCAAAAATACTTTGCCCTGCAAAGCTCTCCTTCCTCTCTGAGGGAAAAATAAACTTTTCAGACAAACAGAATATTCAGAAATTCACTACTACTAAAACCCCACTTTAAGAAACCTTAAAATTTAAACAGAAGACTGAACAGGGTGAATGCAACAGGTAATGAATAGAACCACAAAAAGATGAATAAAATGACAAGTACAGACATCTACATATCAATAATCACCCTAAATATTAATAGACTAAACTCACTGATATAAAGACACAGAGTAACAGACTGAATTAGTAAACAGAACTCAACCTTCTGCTGTTTTCAGGAAATACAACTGACTGCTAAAGATAAAAATAGATTGAAACTAAAGGGTGGTAAAAACACTAATTCAAAAAGATACCTGTATTCAGATATCTATCACAGCACTATTTACAATAGCCAGGATATGGAAACAAACTGAATGCTCCAAAACTGATGAATGGTTGAAAAAGATGTGGTATATTTACACAACCGTGTATTATTCTGCAGTCAAAACTGACAAATATGAAGCATTTGTGATAACATGGGTGAACCTAGGGAGAATCATCTTAGCAGGAATAAGTCAGAAAGAAAAAGATGGAAACCATATGGTCTCACCAATAGATGGGATGTATGAATAATAAAAGGACAAGAAAAAGTTGAAATAAGCTAACAACAAAGCTGGGGCAAGCAGCTAGGGAAGGGGAGAGGGGGAAATCATAGAAGAGATGAGCGCAAGAAGGTAAAATGAAGGTTGATGAATGATGGGAGGGAGAGCCCTGATAAATGCAATGATGTAATATACACACACATATAAGCATAAATATGTAAATAGTAGGTTGGAAAACAATCCTACAAGCAAATGAATCCCCCCAAAAGAAAGTATAGCCATTCTTATGACAAGATAGACTTCAAACTGAAAAGGTGACAAGAGACACAGGAGGCCACTATTGATCAAGGAGAGAATACACCAGAAAGACATAACTCATCAATATATGCTCACTAAATAAACACCAAAATTAGTCATCTCTGAAAATAGACATTAGAGAAAACACATATGTAATAGGAGACTTCAATATTCTAACTCTTACTAAAACATTAACAAGAAAAAAACAAGGATGCCCTAAATAAACACCTAGACTCCGTGGGTCTAACAGACATCTGTAGGACACGCAACCCAAAAAACTGAATACACATATTTCTCAAGGGCACATGAATCATTCTCTGGGATTGACCAGGTTCTAGACCACAAGACAAACATTAACAAATCCATGAAGAGTGAAATAATGCCAATTACCTTTTCTGATCATAAAGGCATCAAACTAGAAATCAACCATGAGAACAAAGGAGACCTCCCATTTCATGGAGATTGAACGCCTCACTTTTGGAAAACGATTTGACTAAAGAGGAGTGAAGTAATTAATGAATACTTGGGGGTGAATGACAGGACACAACCTTTCAGAACATATGGGATGCAGCAAAAGCAGTAATAAAAGGAAAGTATATAGTAATACAGGCCCACATAAAAAAGACAAAGAACCCAAGAAACAACCTAATCTCTCATCTCAAAGAACTGGAAAAATAACAAATAACTGCAAAAAGCCAGTAGAAGAAAAAAAAGGTGAAATAAAGTAGAAATAAAAAGGACAATCCAAAAGATCAATGAAACAAAAAGCTGGTTCTTTGAAAAAAATTAACAAAATAGATAAACCCCTAGCCAGACTCACAAAGAGGTTTAAAGAGCTCACACATGTCAACAAAAACAAATAGCCCCATCAAAAAAAGTGAGCAAAAAGGCTTAGAAGACACCTCTCCAAAGAGGAAATACAAATGGCCATCAGCTATGTGGAAAAAAGCTCAACATTATTTATAGTCAGGGAAATGCAAATCAAAATCATAATAAGCTACCACCTCACAACAGTAAAAATAACCCATATCAAAAATAACTGGCAACAAGTCCTGGCAAGGATGTGGATGAAAAGCAGCACTCTTACACTGTTGGTGGGAATGCAAAATGGTCTAACTGCTATGGAAAGCTGTGTAGAGGACCCTCAACCTACTGACAATGGAGCTACCATTTGGTCCAGTGATTCCACTTGTGGGGATCTACCCAAAGGATACAAAAATATTAATCCAAAAGGAAACCTGCATGCCAGTGTTTATTGCAGCATTAGCCAGGATATGAAAACAACCCAAATGCCCCCGAATAGATGAGTGGATTAAAAAGTAGTGGTATAATTACACAATGGATTGTTACTCAGTACTCAAAAAAGACAAACTCGTCATTTGTAGCAACATGATTGAAACTGGAAGGAATTATGCTAGCTGAAAGTAGAAAAAGATAAGCACTGGATGGTCACACTTACATGTGAAATATAGAAAAACCAAGCAAGAGCTTAAGAAAAAAAATCAAAACTAGCAAACTGATAGCAATGCTGAAGCAGACAGCAGAGGGGAGAGAGGAACACAAGAGAATATGGTGATGGTTCAGGAGTGATATGGTGGTGGGAGAACTATAGTGTCTGCAATGATGTAAGAAATGTGTGTGTATATAGACATACATTCAATAAAATAAAAAAATAAAGAAAAAAGTGGACCTTAATTCTAGAATAGTCTTAGGTTCACAGCAAATTTGGGTGGAAGATAGAGGTTTTTTCATATACTCCTTGCTCCCAAACAGATAAAGTCTCCATGAAAGAGACCATGATGTCAACATCTCACACCAAGATGTTGTGTTGTTACAATTCATGAGCCTCTACCAGCACAACATTGACTCTCAAAGTCCTTAGTTTGCATTAGGATTCATTCTTGAAGTAGTCCACTTTGAGTTTTGACTTATGTATAATGACATGTGTCCATGATTATAGTATCTTAGAGAATAGTTTCCCAACTCTGAAATCCCTGTCTTCCCCTGATTCATACCTCCCTCTACTCAAGTCCCTGGCAATCGTTGGTCTTTTTATTGTCTCTGTAGTTTTGCTTTTTCTAGAATGTTTTATAGTTGGAATTTATACAGAATATAGCCTTTACAGACTTGTTTCTTTCATTAAATAATACATGCACATAAATAAGCTTTCTTCATAAGCTTTTTGTGCCTTGATTCTTTTTAACACTGAATAATCATCCTTTGGAGGTATCAATTTATCCATTTATTTACTGGAGGACATCTTGGTTGATTTTACATTCTAGATTATCACCCCTATGAGGTCAGAGGTATAAACTGAGGTATTAGCCTTGACTCTGGCTCAGCACTGTGCCACTGGCTACTTCTGGAGCATCTAATAAAGTGAATTCTGATTCCCTCTGGAAGTCACCTCCCAGAACCCCCAGTGAGGCATGACGGATTGCCAGAACATGGTATGGGTGTCTACTGTATACATTGTCAAAATAGTGTCTAAACCCGACCCTGGATCTCTGATATAAACAAACCAGTGGGTCCATTTAAAAGACTAATCTGTTCATTGTAAGAGACTAAGCAAGGAGGCCTGGATTCCAGTTATGGCAAACGCAACCCCCATGTGAGCCATTGGCCCACACTCTTCATTTTGTCATCTGTGAAGTGAAAGCACTGAACACAGGTCACATGTGCTCTGACGTGGCAGTCTGAGCACTGGAAACATTTGCCAGGCCCCAAACCCCCAATTCAAGCTCTGGAATTAGAGTTGGCAGGAGGCATTTTTTACATAATTGTATCCTTCTCAGACAGCTGGATCCTGTGCAGTTAGAGAAGGAATAAGGCCAAGGGAGTCTGAGCCCTGTGTTTTAGCCCCGCAGTCCTACATGCACTTGACATGCCTCCTGGAGCGGCCCATGACAGATGGAACCTAACAGATGAAAGAATGCTAAGGCCAATCACATGATGCACAACACTAATGTGACAACACCTGAAGTCAGATGTTCAGCTCAAAACGACTCCCCCAAACCAGTGAGATGAAATCCTTTACAGACACCTGGTTTGTCCAAGATGATTGCCTATAATGAAATATCACATGTGATTTTGCTTGATTTATTAGGTCTGAAACCATTGAAGTATCAGGTTCGATCCAGGGATGGGAAAGAGACATTAGTAGAGATCCAGTGTAATGGAACAAAGCCTATACTTTAGCTAGGACCTCACATTCTATGGCTACTCAGCAAATTGCCATAAAACAATTTGCACTTACTAAAAACTTGAATCACCACCCATTTTTCATCTCAAGAGTTTCTGTAGGTCACACATAAGCTCAGTGCAGTTGATATCACAGGCCACTGAGGTGAGGACAGGTCATGGTTCTTTGAACTCAGGATCCTCCTCCAGGCTCATTGTGGGGAGAACTCCATCTGCTGCAGCTGTAGACCTGAGGTCCCTGGCATCTTGCTACTGTTGACCTGTGGCCTCAGCTCCTTGAGTTCACCCTCCTAACCACAGGTGCCCTCCATAGACTGCAACATGGTCTTTGCTCCCTTTTCAGCTGCGAAAATGTGTCTGCTGCTGCTGCTGCTGCTGCAGCCCCTGGTTAGGTCCCATCCATCCGGAATAATTTCTCTTATTCCTAAAGTGATTGATTAGGGACCTGGTTCTTTCTGCGAAGTCCCTCCTGCCATGTAATGCCATAAACACAACGTACTTTCCATTCATATTCACAACCCCTGCTCTCAGGGGAAGAGCCCTGTGCATGAGGGGAAAGGAGTCGAGGGGCTGCCTTACGAGGGGTTGCCTGCCGATGTGCAGGTGTTAATTTCTTAGTTTTGACAATGTGATTCCATAAGATGTTAACAATAGGGGAAACCGGAAGACCAAAGAAGGCAACTGTTGGGAGCTGCGGGCTGAGAATGGTCAGGACTCATGCTGGGAATGAAGAAAATTTCATTTCACTCTTATCTCTTCAGAACACTGAAAATGGAATGGCATGATTGACCTCTGGTGGGTAGCATTGCCCCCATTCCTCCAATATTAACCTAAGTGACATTCCTTAAACGGTAACAGCAGGTTAATGAGTGATCCCCTGCCCCCAGGTATCCCACAGGAACTGTTGCTTTACCTGATCTGATTTTGCCTAAACCACTTATTCCTCTTGTTTGCGTAGTCCTAAACCACACTCTTCACTCTTTAGAGTTGTGGGATGCAATAAACTTGCTGGATGGTGCATACTTCCATTCAGTCCCAGTCTCTGACTGAATCAATCTCTTTCGTTGTCCATCCTTGTTTCCTGCTGCTCAGCTCTTTATAGGCAATCTCCTATATCTCAAAAGGAAAGTCTTAAATGGGATAAAAATCATGTGCTTTGAAAAACCACAACAGTTTGCAAATCTATAACATCTTGTTCTCTGGCTTCTATTATGCTGAAATTTATCAAAAGGGAAGTATTACCCCGGGGTTATAAAACTTCCCTGAGGTCACACACCCAATCATACTATTGGGATAAGAATCACAGGGCATCACAGTGTCTCTGCTTTATCTTCAAATAGATAAATGGTCCTGAGTTTATCTTAAACCTTACAAAAAAGCTACATGCACACAAGTATCTCTGAGATGTGGCTTTGCTGCTCTTTGGAAGCTAGCCAGGTTAGAGGAAGCAGCATATTAGCCAAGGTTTAATGTTCAAGGTCATAATAGCATTTACTAAAGCACCATAGTACTGGAAGCTTTATAGCATAAAATTCTTATTGAGTACCAGCTACGTGCTAGGCTGTTTTAGGTACTAAAATATCATTGAGACATGGACCCATATTCTACTTGTTATTACAGCACATGTCCAAATAAATCTCATCTCATCTCAGTTGTATGTCCAGCAAAGACAGCAAATAGGAAGAGTTGTACCAACTCCTATGGTGATCACAGCCATGAGGAGGATATACAAAGAGACCTACAACACCAGGAAGCCCCTCCTAGAAGCCTGTGGACCTCTGAGGCAATCAGGGACCATACTACAGGAGCCTGGAAACTTCTAATGGGCTTTCAAGGAAGGGTAACACAATTCAAGATTTCTAAAGAACATCCTGGGAGCTAGGTGATGCAAAGGCAACATGAGGTTTTCGGGAAACCAGTTAGGAAGCTAGGTTAGAAGTCTAAAAGAGGGTTGTCGTGCCCAGTGAAGATAAAGAGAAAGGGACAATTATGGGCTATATTTTAGAGGACAAGTCAGCAGAAATGTGTTGATGGGGAAATGGTGAGGAAAAGAGACAGAGTGCAGAGTATTTTACTTAGTTGGGTGGATGCTGGGGCTATTGAGTGCATTGTGTGAAATGGAAGGAGTCACAGCATTTAGAGGAAAGAGACTAGCGTATGGAAGCCAGAATTCTGCCTGTGAGGAAGAAGCCAACAGGAGGAGTCAAGTGATTGCTTCCTGTAAGGGTCTGGAGCATTTGGCAGCCACCATTACAATCACAGTCAAAATCCCAGCAGGTTGCTTTGTGAAAATAGATACACTGACTAGGTCTGGAGAGGCAACAGATTCAGAAAGCCAACACAGTATTACAGTGGGACAGAGTTTGAGGGCCAACACTGCCTGACTTCAATACATCTATAAGCCACAGCAATCAAGATGGAAATATAAGTAAACAGATCAGCCAAACAGCATCGAACTCAGAGAGACCCATAGGAATAGAGGCAACTGATCTTTTTAACAAAGAGCAAAGGCAGTGTGCAAAGGAACATAGTCTTTTCAACAAAGTGCTGGAGTAAATGAATGCCCACCTGCAACATGAATCTACACTTAAGCTTTATCTTCTCTTTTATTCTCCACATTCCCGCAAGACTCCCCCTCGTAGCTCATCATAACTGGAAGCATTCCAGAAAGGAACTTCTGGGGACTATAGTTTGGCCAAATTGATACTACCTGTCATAGGTGACCTCATTTTGCTGACTTGGGTGCTTGCATGGATTAACTGAGGTTGGAGTGAAAAGAGAAAAATTGACGGTGGTGGGGGAGTAGCCAATAAATTCAGCTGTGATCTGCTGAGGTTTTGAAGTGCCTTGGACCATCCTGTATCCTGCTTGTAAATCTGGGCCCAGGAACTTGAGAGGCATCTGGGGTAAAAACACTTCATGTGTTGTGGTTGAAACCAGTGATTACTCTGGTCCTCTTCAGGGACTGAAGAGGGAGAAATGGAGGCCAAGCAGCTTATGCTAGATGTTCCAAGGTGGGACTGGCATGAGCAAGTGAGAGGATTGTGCTGGTTTCATCCTGCAGAGTGGTCAGCTTTCTCTTCCTGGACAACTGAGGTTGATTGATGACTGTAGTCTGAGGAGGATGCAGGGGGGAGTGGCGGTGACTGTGCTGGCCAATGAAGTATCCCCAGGTGCTGTCTAGTACGTGTGTGCTTGAGAATGTGCCAAGTGCGCCTTGTCTGTGCTGTCTCAAAGCCAAGGTTGCAAACACCAGTACAGCCAGGCTCTGGCAGGGAGAAGTCTCTAATCCAAACTTGGAGGTCAGAGACTTCACAGAAGAAATAACAAAAGAACTCCAGGTTAGGTGGGAATTAATCAAAGGAAAAAACTGACTTCTATATACCTCAGCTCCTCAGTAATCTTGGTGCAACTCAGTACCTGCAAGTTCATTTTCTTTTACTTCTTTAGAATAATATTTTACACAATTTATCTGCTCTCTACTGGGAAAATGTCTTCCCAATTACATCTAAATTATATCACAGAGATGTATTTTACACACACACAGTTGATTTTAATCCCATTTTCTCTCTTTAAATCAATATCCATGCTTCAATTAGATTTATTCTCAAAAATTTAGTTTATTCTCCAAGTTTTTTTTTTTTTTTTAACATTTGTAGGATTTGAAAAACTAGGACTGTCAGTAAATAGTTTTAGTGTCCTGTGGATGTTAACCTCTAGCAGAAATGACTTTAGTCACTACAGTCCAGGCTCACCACCCTGGCTGTGCACTCCTAGTCTCTTAGGGTGGTCTCCAGAAATGCCTAAGATGGGACCCCACTCTGTGCAGAGATTGCAACTTAATTGGTCAGCAAAGGATCCTGGCCCTCAGTACCATTTTTCATTACCATAGAATATTATAGCGTGCAGCAGGGTTGAACTTCTGATTTAATCACAACACTTCTGCTGTTTTAATTCAAGGGAGAGAAGACCCAAGACAGCCTCTGAGGAGGATAGGGAAGGAAAACTGACAGTAAAAGAAACACTTCATCTTAAATAGGATTCTTTAGGATGGTTCATTTCCCCTCCTTCTCCTGCCAAGAGGGCAAAAGATTGGTGCAAACAAATTCAATGAAGCCTGTATAATGAAAGCCCACTGTGTAGTCAAGATTGGTTTCTAACAGAACAGAACCTACTTCCCATCACAGGTGATATGTATAGATAAGAGAACATATATTCCACAGATACCTTTGTCAGCCATTGCTTTAAAACAAAGCTTTCCTGGTCCTCTCCTGAGACCCATCTTAGGAACACGAAAGTCCCTAAAAACACAGTTTAAAGCCCAAGGCATCAAGTGTTAAAACTACTTCCGTCTTGAGTAGAAACTAAACTAAGCAAAAATAGCATCAAATTGAAACCAGCTGTTCCATAACAAGCAGTCAGACCGTGGCCTATTATTTCCTCCTGAGGTTTCCCCTCCAATGGATCCCTGAATAGATTATTTTTCAACTCAACAGTGTGTGACACCCTGTTGGAGCTGATGGGAGGAGGTGGGGGGAGATGAAGAACATTTTTTTAAAAGGACATAATTACTGGAAAATAAAATGTAGTTTTAGATATTAAGCACAGCAGACTTTCTGCTCACCTGAAAAAAAATCTGCACTAGTATCCCTGAGAAGATAAAATAATAGTGATCAATGTGTGTTTCAGTTAGAAATTAAATGTCCTACCTCTGTTCACCCCTCTGTGTTCCACGTGGCTTCTCTCTGAATGAAGGTGATCATTTCTTTTGACAGTCCACATATTTAGCTGGGTGCCTGGCGCATAGTACGTTACTGTTATAGCCTACCTGGGAACAAATGCTCTCTGTTCCAAAGGAGTTTATACTCTTGGAGTTGATCAACTGAAAGTTATTCATTCACAAAGTAAATATTTATTGATAGCTTGCTCTGGTTCAAGTTCTGGAAAGGCAGCTGTGGGATTAGAACTACAGGAACTCTGCAGGGAAGCTTTGGTTCTACTTGGAACTGGAGTCATGTGGGAGCAAGGGAAGTAGATGGGGTGCCTTAGATGGAGGAGATGGCTTGGGAATTAACCTTTCAACAGTGTTGGGGGAAAAAAGTACAGATGGTGTCTGCTATGCTCAGACATGGCCAGAGGGAAGGGGAAGAGAGTTAGGAAAGGAAATCTAGAAATGGGAGTACTGAGGGATGTCACTCTTGCTATGAAAGCTATTGCTGAGAGCTCTTCTGAATATGGTGGCTGCTCTCTTGGGGAGGGGCAGCTATTCTCTGTGAAAAGTACTTGGTACCTCATTACATGAGGATATGCTGAACATAACTCCTGGTCTGTGTTCAAAAGCTCAGTGCATCTGCGGACACAACAGATGCAAGAACAGCCCATAATAACAGGCTGCTCACACAGTATACTAAGTCCTGGGAAGAACACACTGCCAAAATTTTCAAAGCCTTGGCCAAGAATCCGCCTCCAGAATGGTTATCTCAGACTGTTGTTAATCACAGCAAAGTATGCATACTCTAGGTCAGGATACACCACCCTACACCTGTTTCTGAGATGAGACTGCAAAAATTAAGCTGGATGGTAGCATTTTTGTAGGAGCACAAAGAACTTAAATTCTGACTCAGGGCATCAGGAACTTGTCCTGGTACCGCACTCAAGGAAGCTTTATCATGCCAGTGTGTGCTTGAAAAAAGAAAGTGTTCATTAGATCATTGCTCTTGGTGTCTGCAGGCACCCAGGCCTCACTTAGAAACTAGTCCCATTGAAGGGAGACAGCACGTTGTTGGGTTTGCAAGAAACCGAGAAAGTTGTCCAAACTGAACCATTCTTTTCTATATTTGAACCCTTCCCAAATATGTTCAGATAACACCCATTTCAACCCTTGAATGATAGTGAACTCAGACTGTGGGGCAACATCATTTCACCGTAGAATAATTGGCTTCTTAGGGGAGATACTATACATATCCTACCCCACCTGACTGCACATCATTTCTAGTAACTCTCCTACTCATTTGTGTTTTCTCTCTCCTGAAATTGATCAGCCTAACATGGTTTAATGCTTTTCACCATCTTGATTACTTGCCTTTGCACTTAAGTTTTTCCCCCACTTCTTTTATGAGTAAGTTTTAGCTCTTACTGCTAGAATGAAGACATCATAAACTGCATGACTTAAACAACAAAAAATTATTTCTCACAGTTTGGAAGATCAGAAGCTTCAAGATCAAGGCTCCTGTGGATTTGGTGTTTGGGGAGACCATGCTTCCTGGTTGATAAAAGCATCTTTTCACTTAGTCCTCAGATGCTATGTGGGGAAGAGGAGTTTCTGGGTTCTCCTTTCTAAAGGGCACCAGTCCCATTCAGGAGGACTCCACCCTCATGACCTAGTAACATCCCCACAAGCCCCACCTCCAAATGCTATTGCCTTGGAGATTTGGTCTCACATGGAAACTGAAGGAGGGCCAGGAGCATAGGTATTTGATCTCTAGCCATGACTTAAATCACTGACTGCATCTTTCAACAAATGACCTGATTTGCCTTGAATTTCAGCAAAATTGTACACCACCACCTTCATCTCCCTAAACTGTGTTTCTGTCGGTGGAGTGAGATCATACTAAAGATTATGGTCCTGCCATAGAGAGTTTGTCTTCTAAAACCATTAGAGGTGGTTTGTTCCTTCCTTCCTTCCTTCCTTCCTTCCTTCCTTCCTTCCTTCCTTCCTTCCTTCCTTCCTTCCTTCCTTCCTTCCTTCCTTCCTTCCTTCCTTCCTTCCTTCTTTCCTTCCATTTCATTAGCATCTTAGTTCCTGCTCTCCTTTCTTTGTTTTTTGCAATCCAACCCATGTTCAGACCTTTCATTGATCTTTGCATTTTTTGTCCAGCTATAAAGATTATGGAATCCTGGTTCAGTGGAGTAAGAAATTCCCTCTCACACTTCTTTCTCCCAGCCACACATGTGGTTACCTTACCTGGAGTCAGTCCTGACCCTAGGCGAGGCTCTCATCAGCATACTTTTGGTCATGCTCATTGTTTCCCAAATTCTACCTCAATTAACCATCTAGCAAGAATATCATAACAATTTACTGGAAATGGTTCTAAATAAAACTCAGTTCTCCTTGACTTCTTCCTTAAAATGTCACCAATAGTAATCTGCAGTAAACATTTCGAGATGTTGGAATTAAGGATAAAACAATGCCAGGTGACTTGAATCTATTTTGAACCTGCTCCCTGCTCTTTTAGAATCATTTTATTCACTTTTTTCTTATTTTACAATTGTTCACTTTATTCATATTTATTCTTTTCTGTCTGAAGACAATTATCTTTAAAGAAGCCAAATATAAGTTCCATGTATCCCAAGCATGAGAAACACACCCTTCTTGATTTGCAATATAAGAATACTCATGAAAGAGCCCGTGCCAAAAACCTAATTTTGTTGCCTGTAGGATTCTCTAACTCTCATTTCATTCTGGACTCTGGATTCTTAATTTAATGTAGCTGCCCATGCCGCCTCCTGGAATGCTTTTTTCCTTTCAGGTATTTGATTTTAATTCTGTGCCTCCCTAACTTTTAGAATGACTGCTCGAGGTCTAAGCAGCCTCATTGGTTTCCATAACAACCATTGACTTTTCTCCTCATTAAATTTTCTTGGAATTGCCTAATGAGAGTTTCCGGACTTCACAAACACTGATCTGTTTTGGAATTTCACATCCTAGAGTTATGTCTGAGTTTCCTGAGAACTTCCAACTTAAGCTTTACCACTCATTGGCTGTACGACCCAAAATGGCAGCCTCTAAGCCAGAAACAAGCCTTCACTCAGGCTGTGTGTAAATAAAAGAGAGGGGCTACACGAACCTGCACAGATAGTGGTGATCACCAACCCTGAAGCAGTGCATGTAGGAACTGCCTTCATGCAGAGGTGTGCATCAATATAGTTGAGATTTGGATAAGAACTGCTGTGACTCTCCCCTTACTCCTACATATTCTTCCCACTTCTCAGTTCTCATGGTGTGGAAATCCAAGGATGAGTGTTCAGTGTTAGACAATTTAGTATTGGGACTGAAAATGACAAGGCAGTTTATTTTTCATTCTTAAATTAACAGAAAGCATGGAAACCATAAAAATGTGTTCATGCAGTTCTGAAGATAATATCTTAATTTGCCAGAAAGAGGCATTTGAATGCATGCCTATGTAAATGAGACTTTATCAGTTTTGATCTTGGACTTTACAAAATCTCTGCCCTTCCAAAGTTGTTCTCAGGAGTCTCATGTCAGCTGTATCGGTGTCTTAGACCTCACATCTTGGTAAAAGCTCAGAAAGGTTGTTGCATTTGTGTTTGGGGAGTGCCTTCTATTTGGGCATCAAACCATTTTAAAGGTAGCCAGCCAGCATAACTAGATGGGAAACTTGACCATCTCTTCACTTCAGATTCATGTTTTTTAAAATTTATTTGAGGTTGAATCATTAAGGTTATATATTTAGACTCTCAGAGACTTGGTTCCCTTTGATTCGCTCATCCAAGGTTGATTTTTTTTTAATATTCATACCTGCCTCTTCATCCACTTAGTCTGGTGGTCTCTCTGTTACCTTTTTTGTCTCCCTCTAATTTATTTTCTAGTCTGGACAAAAGCCAAATGAGCTTCTAAAAATACAAGCGGTAGCATACTGTGCTTAAAACCCTTTGGTGAATGCCTTTTGCATTAGGGATAGAAACCAAAATTCTTTGCAGTCTACAGTGAGACTTATGGTCTGCCTCTGGGATATCTCTTCAGCAACATCTTTGAGCACATACCCTCTTCTATGATGTTTTTCCCCCAGAACCTTTGTACGTCTTCCCCTCTTTCTGTTTCTCTTTGCAGACTCCTCCTGCCCCCTCCTCATCTTCTGACTTCATGTTTCTACTTAAACATAACTTCCTTGAAGAAGTTTCTCTAACATTCTTATCTAAACTAGAAATTCTTTGTTGTATTCTCTCCTAGCTTTTTCCTAGCTCTTGACTATTTTCCTTATCATTAGTAGTTGTAATTATCTCCTCATATCAGTGTTCTCCTAGACTGTAAGTTCATGGGGCTGGAGTTTTTGTTGTTTTCTACTCTAAACCCCTAAAACTTTTATACAGTCTGCTATATAATGTACATGTAAATACTTGTAGAATGATATAGAGATGAATGGATTAGTGCTTTGTCTTCTCTCCAAAGGTGGTAAAGGAGACTGCTCTGCAAAATAAAGATGTGTTCTGCCACTTAGCAGCATTGTAACCTTGAGCTAATCTCTAGACTTTCCTAGACTCCTACTGCCTTTTAAGTTGGGAATAATGATCTTGACCGACCTTGGGGAGATACTGTAAAGATCAAGTGCATCATTGTGTAGGTGAATATTTTTGGAAACTGCTTGGCCAAGTACCTTTTTGTCCTTTAGTCATGGTTTTTCCAGTGACTAGCAGAGGAAAATGGGACCAAAGGACCTGGGATTGAGCCAAGGCAACAACTTGGGGACAGAGCAGATGCCAGGCACAGAAGGTTTGGCGTTGAGGGGGGTATGCAAACTGGATGGGGTCCTCACTGTCTGTCATGTGTCATCGCCTCATTGGCAGCACATGTGGGAAGGCAAGTGCTTAGGCCTTTTCCGAACCATGCCCTTTCCACTTAGCGGCTACGTGCCATCATGGAAAGACACTCAAGCCAGAGAGTCATCTTGAAATACAGTCCTAACTCAGCCGTGACCAGGTCTATGGTCTTAGAAACAAATTTGAACTGTTTCTTTTGTTTTCTTATGAAAAAGTCGATTGGCAAGAAAAAATATTATAATTTGTTAACTTAGAGGGTTGTTATCATGAAAGACTGACTGAAATAATGTATGTAAAGTAATGTATATGCTTTGGGGATATATAAGGTATTATATGCAGAAAGTAGTCTAAATTCAAAACTGTGAAAGAATTTATTCAATAAGTGCCTAAAGTACCTCCTTTGCACATAATTTATCCATAAATTTCTTGGCAATACATTTCGGTTGCAGCTGGAGTACTTAGGAATGCAGTCACTATTATATGTGAATTTGTAAACTCCTTTGGGGAAAAATTTTCCATACATCTGCTTGGTGTAAAGGTAGTGGATTTTGATAAATACTGGCTAGCAAGAGAGCAACTCTGTTTTTGCATGGTAACTGTTAAAATTTATGCAAATGTAATTATTCTTTCAGCACAGAGAAATCATGCATGGAGGGCATACAGTATCTGATGGGGAGAATGAGCTGGAAAGTGTGCCTCCAGCTAGCAGCATTTGCACAGAGTAACTATTGACATCAGTTGGTTTGAAACTGTACCAAAAGTTTAATGACTGTTTTAGTGAAAAAGAGAGCATCACATTGAATCTGTGTCATTTGTATAATTCATTTTGATTTCAGAAGAATTAAAATATACAGTCACTTCTTAGAATTAAGAAGGTACCTCATAGGTGGCCTTGTGATTCAATGGAAAGCTCATTGTGCTTCTAGTAACAAAAGTCTGTGCAGTGTCTAGAACTGTGAGCATTTCTTTTCTTCTCTCAGCACCTATGTTGATGGTACTGTGCACGAATACTGCTTTTAACATTGCAGCACTTCTGTTTCTTGTTATGAATTTAAATGACAGCATAGATTGTATGAGTTTTTAGAATAGAGCAGAAAATCATTTCAAGTTGTTTTCTTCCAATTTACATGTTTATACTTGATCTCAGAAATTCTGATGACATTGCAGAAGCCGTGTGTAAGTTTATGGGAAAACATTTGGCAAAAAACAAAATGTTGCATTTATTTCCACAGATCTAAGTATATATTCAATGCCCAGTAAGAGCTTATAACAGAATTTTGCAAATTGTGCAGAATTTATGATTGTGCTCCACATGGCAAGTTACAGACATTACAGGTGTGTCCTTTGTCATCCATACATTCATTTTTGTTGTTTTTAAATTGAGATATAATTCACATACCCTAAAAATCACTCCTATAAAATAAATCACCGATTGTCAGTGTATTTACAAGCTTAGTACAACTGTCAATATTAGTCTAGGAACTTTGTGTCACCCTTAGAAGAAACCCTGTTTCCATGAACAATGACTCCCCATTCTGTACCACCAACTCTGGCAACCATAAGTTTACTTGCTATCTGTGGATTTGCCTATCCTGGGCATTTAATTTAGGTGGAATCATACTATATGAAGTCTTTTGTATCTGACTCCTTTCACTCAGCATAATGTTTTCAGGGCTCATCTGTGTTGCAGCATGTATCAGTACTTCCATTTTATGACTGAGTAATATTCCATTGAAGCTATGTGCCACATTTTTCTTATTCATCCATCCTGATGAACATTTGGGTTAGTTTCACTCTGACTGTATTAGTACTGACATGAACATTTGCCTATATTTTTATATAAACATAGATTTTCCTTGGGCATATACTTAGGGAGTAGAGTTGCAGGGTCTTATGGTAACTCTTTTTTTTTTTTTTTAACTTCTTAAGGAACTGCAAAAACTATTTTCCAAAGTTACCACACCATTTCACATTCTCACCAACATTGTGTCATGGTCGTAATTTCTTCACATTCTTGCCTTTATTTGTTCTGTCTTTTTTATTACAGTCTCCTCATGATTGTGAAGTGGTATCTCATTGTGGTTTTGATTTGCATTTCCATAGTGATCAGTTGTAGAGCGTCTTTGTGAACTTATTGACCTTTTGTCTTCTTCTTTGGAAAAAAAATGTCTGTTCAAATCTTTTGCCCATGTGTTCTTTCAAAACCCGATATTGGCATTAAGTCCCTGAGTATTCCCTAGCCTAGAAGACAGTCTGCCATCCTCTCGCATTCCTTCTAAGCACTTGAATGGCAACATCCCCTCCAGTTGCCAAAGCCAGAATCTCGAAGATTCTTCTTACCCATCCAGCATTGTCTACTTTTCATGGCCTATAGAGTCTTCCTTCATAGCATTGCTCACATCCACCCTTTCACCATCCTCACAGTCACCTTTCATTGAGCTCTCCTTCTAGCTCTCCTGAAAAACTACAATGATCTCATTGTTCTCCCTACCTACAGCCTGCTCCTCAACTCTCATCTGTATTGTCTGCAGCAAACTTGCTTAATATCCTGTATGCTCATAACCAGACTCTGAAAGGGAGACAAGGGTCTGTTCATGCAGGGGTTAAGGATGTTTTAGATTTTTATCCCAAGTACAGTGAGAAGCAATTGAGAGGATTTTGAGTGGGAGACCAAATCCTGTCATGTTCCCATTATTACATAGAACATCTCCATAGAGGTCGTTCATGCAGTGGCGAACAAGTTTTGATGGGCAGAGAGAGAGAGGGTGGATGAGGCGGGAGCTTCTAGGAAAGCAGTAGAGGTGGCAAGTGTCCTAGTGTCCTATGGTGACTAAATGAGCACTCTAGAGTCATAGAGCCAGCATTCACAGGCTTCCTCTGTATTTTGTACCTTTGCATGTTAGTCAGCCTCTCTGCACCTCAGTTTGCACATCTACAACATGGCCATTGGAATTACATATCCTTTTGAATTATGATGATTAAATGTTAATATTTATGAAGCCATTAGAACAAATTTCAGCAGGATTTGAGATTATTCCTGCTGTTGAAAAATATTTTAAAGAAATGACATTAGTAATATTATCAGATTATTTGTAGTGCATTAAAAATAGGCAAAAATAGGTACTGTGAAAACAAAATTATAGGAGAAACTCTAGGATGATGGTTATTTTGACTGTATATCCTTGTTGTCAACACCTACAGCCAAATATAACATGGGAGAAGGTTTGTATACTGTGTACTGTAAGATGCGGCTGGGGATACCTGCTGCCATATCCCATGTCACTGTGTGGTCTTTGCAGTTGGAGTAGATACATGCCATGAGTGGTAAGACTGGAACTTGGAGTCTTCTGCACCCAGCTTTGACCCAACCTCTGCTCTTTTTACCTGTGCATCCTGGGCAAGTTTTACAGACTCTGAGACCTGCAGATCCATACCCAAAAGGGTGCCCTCAGGAGCTCACTGGACTTTGAGGGTGTTCCATAAGATAAAGAAAACACTTTGAACAATGTATGCCTGTTCTGGGCATACTGATTGCTGTTCTTCCTGGAGTAATGCTCCCCATGGTCCTAGTTATATGTCTTGTCCTGGAAATGTTTGGACTGTGATATTTAATGGACCCAGAAGTTAAATTCTTGCTCATTATCTGCTAAGATTAGTTGCTACAGAGGCAGTGAACATTTGACAGTAAGTTGGTATTGTTGAATCAGTGCCAGCCTGATCTTTTAAATTCAGCTACAGAATTTTTTTTGATGAAGGTGTTAAGATTTGCTCTTCAACCTGGTTCTCCTTCTTTGCCATGGCAGAAGGTCTCAATCTGTGCCAGTGAGGCAGAAGAACTTCACTGCTGACAGTTGCAAGAGGCAGGCACCAGCTTGGAATCGATGTGTTCTGTAAATTCAGATGTTACATGATTCTGATAGGGAATACATTACCAATCCTTCTAGCTTCTGTTAAAGGAATTTATATTGAGTAGAGTGACTCAGGATCTCATTTACTTGATGTATAAGATATTTGATGGACCTTTTAAGGGGAAAAAAATCCTGCTTTCAGACCCTGGTACCATGAAACAGGTTTTGTACGGCCAAGACATATGGGATTCACCATGCATTTGGCAGACTTTGGTGACCTATGCTATTCTTACCTTGTCAGAGATCCACTGTCCTATTATTCCTTGTTTGACAAGAAACTGAAACCACAATGGCAAAATGAAAAGAGAACCAACTGCTGAGAACCGCCTTGCAACATAATGTGGGCATGTCCTACCAGCTTGTTGCAGCCCAGAGAAAAGCTGCATTTTACTACCCTATCTACCCTTTGGACATCATAAGCAAATTCCAAAAGACTGTTTTCTTTGCTGCATCAGTGTACTCTTACAACCTTTCTGGAAGGAAAGTTGGTTTAAAGTAATAATATCAGTTGTGATGATGTCATAGCATGTTTTGTTTCCCTGGAGTTATATTTAGCATTAACATGGATCTGTGAGAACAAGCAGGAAGGTAAACTCCAGAGCAAGGTAGATGAGACGGAGAAACAATCAAAGAGGACACTTAATGATAAAAAGTTAGAAAGGCTCTTGATCTGGTGTAAAATAGAATTTTTACCATTTCTGGATGTATAGTAAGTAACTGATGGAAATGAAGCCATCTGAGCTAGGATTTGGCATTAAGTTAGCATAAACAGATTAAAAGTCTGACCCAACTTTACTGCTCCAAATACAGAACCTATATTAATAAAGTCATCATCAGAAAGCTGCTCACAAATTACCAAGCTCTGTTTTAAGTTCTGTTGAGTAGTCGATGATGAACTTTCTTTTTAATGCATTTCACTGAGCTGGGAATGAGCCGCAGGCTAGGCTGGAAATGGAGGTTTTTCTTGATTAAACATTTGTGAAATGCCCATTGTCTGCAGCCCTGAGGCAGGAGGGAAAAGTGCGGACTGAGAGGAGACAGGAAAATGCTGGTTTAAAACTGACCTCAAAGGATGTTGTCCCTTAACAGTGAGTCTTGTGTAACAAAGCAAGCCAGTCTTAGTGACCTAGAAACTACATTTATTATCTCCCAGTTTCTCTGGGTCAGGAGTCAGCAAGTAACTTATGTACATGCTCCTGGTGAAATTTATCACCAGGTTTCCACGTAGGTGTTAGCAGGGGCCAGTCATCTGAGGGCTTGAATAGAACTGGAGGATCCAGCTCAAAATGACTTACATGACTGGCAAATTTGTATTAATTTGTAGCAGAAATTTTAGCTCTTTGCCCCATTTTTCCTAGCACATGGCAAGTGGCTTCCCCAGAGTCAAAGGATACACAAGGATTAGCAAAGAGAAATCCTGATGTCTTTTATTATTTCCTCTATACCATTATTTCCATAATAGTCTGTATGTTGGAAGTAAGTCACTAAATCTACATACACACACGCACACACGCACACACACACACACACAGTAACGGCAAATTAGGTTTCATGTTTTGGAGGAAGGGGTGTTGAGGGGGACTTGCGTACAAATTTTAAAATTGTCTTAAGTGTGGAATAGAGATATCAGAACATACTAGAGTCAGCGTTACAAAATGGGGTGTTAGAGAGACATTGGGGGCTATTTTCATCCCAATGGGATAGGAGAATGTTAGAAGGATGGACTTGGGAGCCCTGCTAAGATCAGGGGACACAAGAAGAGAAAATAGGGAAAAGGCTTTCCATAGTCTCTCTTGACTTCCTCTCTGAGTAGTTCCAGACTCCAGTGTATCCCCCCTCCCCATCTGACATGCTAACGTCACTGCTTGCAAGGAAATACTTGGAATTCACCACAGACTTTGGCTCATATAAATGGGAAAGAGCTCTTGTACTGAGTGGAAAGTTTAGGAGAATTATAAAATAAACTGGGTCCTAATAGTTATTGTGACCCCTGTAATTTATATAGTTCACCCAACCCCCTTCCATTCCTCAGCCATTAAAGTCCTGATCAGGAGTAATTTGGGGATAGACCTGGATTTTATCGGGAATGGGGAAAGTAGACTTTTTCATGTTTCTCTAACTGGAGAGAGAACTAGTCCCCTTTAGAAACGAGAAACAAGGGAAGTGATGATAGAGAGCTAGAATAAGTGATCTAGAGAGACTAGCAGGAATGAAAGTGAGGGTGAGATACATGGGGTAGATTTGAGGACCAAGAGGTTAAAACTACAGGCTAAACCCAGTGGACTGTGGGACTTGATTAGAGCATTGGGAGAGAGGACGACATTGCAAATGGGAAGGGGTTGAGAGGAACCACATGAATAAATGTGTCTCAGGATGACAGTTTGTGGGATGGTTGGAGGCTAACTGGCTTGACAGAGCAGTTATTCTGGGGAGCAAATGAGACTGGTAGAGTTATTTTTGTTTGTTTGTTTGTTTTTCCCAAAGTGATTGGCCTGGGCCTTTGTCAGGCTATTAACTGTGAAGATGAAATTACCTTAGAAGAGGCCCTTCCTAGGACAATCTTAATTGGAGAGACTGAACCAAAAGAAAATGAATCATCTACAAGATTTGACCCATCAGCCTGGCATTTTCTCCCTCAGCTGAAAGAATGTTCATCTGACCCTAATGTCAAGGGGTCAGTCTCTGAAGTCACGGATCCACACTGCCAACTACTTTGTGTTATTGGCAGTTTATCACTTCCCATCGTGAATGTTCAAATAGTCATCTTAAAGCTTAGCTATTTTTAAAAGTCCTAAAGTATTTCACTGAGATATTTTAGACTAGAAAATTGTGTTCAAAAGTCACGGGGGGAGTGTTAACTTCAATTTGTAACCCTTTCTTGGTGACTTAACTTCCCTGAATTGTACATTTTAAGCATATTTCTCAGTATAATGTAGAATTATTTTACTGATATTGCAGTAGCATACATAAATCTGTTCTTTTATGTGATAATCTTAGTTTTCAACAAGTTTACTTTGTTTTAAAAGTAGGTTTTTTAAAAAAAAGGAATAAAGACAAATTGAGATTTGCAAAATTAATTTTCCTATGTGAATTTCAGTAAGAAAAAATTTTTTACAGTTTTAAGTACATTTTGTTACTGCCAATTGAAAATGAATTGGTTGATCTGCTTTGACAACAATGCTAAATATCATTGGATAAGTCCTGCAAAGCATATGCAATCAAATGAAACTAGCAATTTAGGATCCTTGATTCTCCTGGCTTGGGCGATGACCTTGGTGCTCTTCTGTGATCTTGGTTCCTGTGTCTGTCAAAGAGGAGACTAAACCTTTCTCCTACTTTAAAAATTAAACCTGTTTCTTCTCAAAATCTCAATGTCTCAGTTCACCCTTTCATTCACTTTAAAACTGTGAGTTAAAGCAACAGTAGCAATGGCAGTAATTCTTATGTAACAAAGAAATCTAAAAATTCCAAAATTAGGACTGTAGAGATAACAGCTTCATTTCCACATGTTTACTTTCTTTTGGAAAATGAATACATTTCCTTAAGTATGACAGTGAGTCAGTTGAGAATTTACCTCTGAGAAATGGAATGCATATAATCAGCAATGTAAGCATAGACTTGGAAACCTTTACCATTTTAAATTAGTATCTCTGAATAGTGATATTTGGGTATTATGTCCACATTTGTGAATAACAGGGGTTGAGTTATAATTGCTTTTATTTAAGCAGCTCTGGAGATGGACTTCATTTTATATAATGGGACGTCAATGAATTTAAAGCATGGAGTAATTCTTAGGGTTGTGTGATAGCTATTCTGCTTTAGAGAACAAAAAACTTCATTAAAAATGATTGAGTTTTCACTAAAGCACTTTCCAAAAATTGAAATGGTGTGTGTTAAATTAACAATAAAGGATAAATTGGTGCTTTACTATATCTGCCTTTAATATAGGAGAGAATGATTGAAATCTCTGACTAATGGATTTTCTCAGCATACTTCTCAAAGTTGACTAGTCGATGAGTCATATGTTTCTAAATAAAATACTGAAGTGACTGCTTTCTTTACTACACTAGGTTTATTTCCTCAGAGATGGTAGCTGTTTACATATTTATGAAAGCTGCATATCAAACTTGCTGAGGTTTTCTGCATTTCTTTTTATTTGAAGTTTCTTTCAATTTTAGCTCCATAGAAATACTATTCCCAAAGGCATGAACTGTGTCATCAAAAACAGTCTTTGACAGAGATCTAAGCACCATGTACCATTCTTGTGTTTGAAAACCTTGCAGTCTGGGTGTGGGGCTCAGAGCATTCCTACCAACTTGCCACACTAGACATTCAAGTTTACTTAGATCAGAGCACCTCTCTACAGTCAGAAGTCTTTTCTATCTCTGCATTTGTACAAAGACCTTTCTCAAATAGATTGCCTGCCCACTGCTCTCTGTCTTCTCACTACACTCATCCTCAGACTGTAAGCACTCCTGCCTCTTGTGGGGAAAGCATGAGTGGCTGGAGCTCTCTTAGAGCTTAGCCTCTGATTTCTTGATCTGCCTGGTGTCCAATGTGTTCCACTTAAGATGTCAGCCTTTATATCTCAGCAGTCTTCTCTCTAGCCATTTCATAATCTTTGCTCTGCAACCACTTTTTCAGCTAGAAAACTCTGGAACATGTATTTTAGAAGACTTTAAGGCAGTATTCGAAGACCCATGTTTGTGACCGATGGGCCAGACTTGCGCGTTAGTGCATTTTATTTCGTCCACCCAGTGTTTTTAAAACCTAGATGCTTCCTGTAATACAGATCCTTGACTAGTCATAAAATGCCATGAGATTTGGCAACACTGGGTCACAGTCCATAATCAGCTGGACCTGGTCATAGGCTGCCACCCTCCAGACGGGTTCACATGCTCTTCATTGTGCCACAAACACCAGAGTGCCCTCAATGTAACATTCTGGCCTAGGAAGATCTAAGGAAAATGACAGTCTCCTTCCAGGAAGTCTGAGCAATGAGGATTCATGTTCTCATCTCCCTCTTTCTCTATAGCCAAATGGTTTCTCTTCTTCAATTAATGATCTGCTCACATGGAAGATGGAGAGTAATAAGATTTGTTTTCATAAGGTACCTGAATATATTGTGTATGAATAGTTGAACAATGTATTAGAGTACGCAGTGTGTAATGTGCTGGAGAGAAGAAAACAAGTTGTAAAAATTTTGACAAAGTCAATATAGCAAGAAACAATTTAACAGAGAAGGTGAAGCGACAGCTGTTTTAGTGAAAATTTTATTTTATCCAATTACAGTTTCCTTGACTTGAAACATAGCCTTTGTTGGCATGTTATGTTTTAGTGCTTCAGGATGATAGGCAAGCACAGTAAGAGACAGATGCTGTCCTGGGCACTTTGCAAATGTTCTGTCTAATTCTCATAAAAAGTCTGGGAGGAAGGTGGCTGCACTAATCTCAACTCATAGAAGGAATGTAGTTCATAGTCAATTTACTAGGAAGGGGACAAAGTGGGATTTTAACTCAGTCTAATTTAATTTTTAAATTGCTACTGCTTTCAGCAAACCTTATTGCCTATAAGTTTTTGGTATCACCAAATTAATTTGTCTTCAGAGTTGTTCTGACACTTGGTTTTCTTACCTGAGAAAAGTGTGTGTGTGTGTGTGTGTGTGTGTGTGTGTGTGTCTCATTCTTTCTGCCTGGAAGGATCTTTGGCATGTTAATTGAGAGGGTGTTTGGGGAAACTCTGGGTAAATGACAAAACACAAAATAGCTGGGAGTGGCATGCAGTCTACCTCCATGTTCACATTTTCAGTTTCCATGGCCAGGAAACTTAATAGCGAAGCTAATGCTATCATTGGTGAAGAGGAAATTGGAATATGATCTTTTTGGGAGGTAGAGATTATGGTTTTGGTGTAAATTTAATCTTAGCATTTGGAAGGAGGACCATGGTACCCTGCCAAACCATTCAACAGTTAAGTTGCGGAACAGCATTAGAGAGAGGGGAGTCAATCATTCATAATCAGGATTGTCACAGTGTGACCTGGAGTGATTTGAAAATTTTTCTGCAATTTAGTTTCCCCATGTAGAAATTATTTCTGTAGTCTCAGTTCACAACCATCAATTTAAGAGACATTGAGCAGTATGTCTATTTATTTGGTTTCTTGTTTTATATGATAATATTTATCAAAGTTTTCAGGCTTGTGGGGAATACTTTGAAAGGTTTCTTGGTTCCTTTCAACAACCTCACCTTCCCAAAGGATCAGAACATGCTTGCATGTATTTTCCTCTTTCAGCCTCTTGTGTTTATGAAAGTATCTGTTAGCACATGCTTCATGCCTTTCTGTTCAGCGCTTCTGACTTTTCTATGTCATTTAAGACATGAAAGAGAAACCTATTGAGGCAATCCAAGCCAGAGCTGCCCCACCACCACCACCACCACCACCACTGCCATTAACCCCACTAACAATGGAGGTGGGGTTCAGTCTCTTAGGAATTGAATGGTCCAATGCCAAGTTTGGGTGTCAGATGATAGCCCTAGTTCTCTTTATTCAGGTAATCTTCCTAACTTCAGATTTTTGGATGCAAATTATTGAAGGTTTTTCATCTGTGATTATTCCATAAGACAGTGAGCAGTAGGAATTTGGAAGAGACGTGAGGATATTTCTTGACTAACTGGTGTAAATTTCTATTCACAGCCTAGATTATACTAGCTACAGATGTGAAAGGATCATTTTCTGTCATTGCTGAGACAGTTAACTTCCTCCAAAATGTGGCCAGTACTGTTATTAAAGATAATGCATCATGCTGTTTAAAATACAAGGCACTGCAGGGTTCATTTTGAAAATAAATCTCAAGTGTCTTGGTTTACCTGCGGAGCAGGAAGTGGGACAGAACTTGGAACGAATGACTGATTCCATAGCTAGTTGTGAAATTGTGACCTACATGTATTTGGAGAGCTGACCTTGCTCTGAATACACTGTTCCTGCCATGTTTTATGGGTGGATATGAATGAAGAATTGGAACTGAAGATCACGTGCTCCTTGAAGTGATGTTTCCTGATTAGTTCACTTTCCTTAGGAACACCCCCCAAGCATCTCTTCAGGGATATCCTGCTACACCTACTGAAGCAAGATAACCATTATCAGGCCAAGAAATTTGTGTATTTCCCACTATGGTAATTATCAGCTCCTTAATGACTTCACTTCTGACTTTATAGAATTTAAACTAATTTGTATATATTTGAGGCAAATATTACGAAGTTACTGGCATCTTTTTATGTGTGAAGATTAGAGATGAAAAGAGCATGACATCCTTAAACTGACTCTTTGATCATATTCTCTTTGAAATTCTATTAATAGAAAAGTTTGTGTTGTGTGCTGTTACTGCTCATCTCACCTATCTGGCAGAGATATTTAAAACTCCTTTAATTTCCAAAGCAGCTAGATTATAATGGTGTTATCTTGGGGGATAATACTGTCAGCAGGCCTTGAATTATATGGTAATGTTTCTCCTTATCTTATTATTTAATATGTAAGGAGATTTGGATTAATGACATTTCACTTTCCCTTTCAACTGAGTAAAGACATGAGAGCACAATGTGATTAGGAAAGTTAGGAAAGAGCTTTTAAAATATGAGTTGAATCCCGTAGAAATGGTAGTTTGCTATTTGTGTGGGAACATTAGGAGAGAAAGACCTCATACTTGCAAGGTGCTTGTTGAAAAGTAGATGTATAAGGAACGTTTTGCAGTTTTTTATGAAAAGCAAACAAACTAAAAAATGCCTCTCCATTTTACAATGACATGTGCCAAAGCTGATAAGTGACCACAACTTAGCCCATTAGGCTTGCTGCGCAAGAAACTTGGAGAAAGGACCTTTTTTTTTTTTTTGGTATTTTTATTTTTTACTTTGTTTTTTTTTTTACTGTAAAGATTTATTCCCCCCCCCACCACCACCCCTTCAAAGCCCTTGTCCTTTTCCTGTCCTCTTACCTCTTAACCTCTGAGCCCTCAGAATGTTTACTGATAGCCACTAGTTTTTGAAAGTGTTATGCATTATTGGATTATCTGGTATATAATTTCCGATATTTGTTACTATTGTTTTGACTTTGCTGCACACAATTGTCAGATTTCCTCCATATTGTTGGAAATGGCAGTACTTTATTCTTTCTTGTAGCTATATAATATCCAGGATTGGATATGCCACATCTTCTTGATCCAGTCTTCTACTGATGAACTCTTTGGCTGCTTGCATTATAAATAATGCTGTTATAAATATAATGGAGCATATGGGATATCATGTTGAAAATGGTTTTATATTCTTTGGATAGATGCCCATCTTGATGTCATGCAAATTCTGTTGGATAAGTGCCTTGGTAAATGCTGTATAACATATAAGAGTTTACAAGATCTGTAAGAGTAATTTAATCTGGCCATCAGGATATGGTGTCCTTACTACTTGAAGAGGGAGGAAAATCATAAAACTGATATCTGGGTATGTGACATAACTAAGGGGAAATCTTTGCTAAAATTTGGGAACTTAAGAATTTGCTGTTTATTGTATGATTTTTAGCTTTTAGCAATTAATTTAAAAGATTGATAAAGTTCTTTCCCATTATTTAATAGTCCAATTGGATAAGTGTAGCGTGTGTGTGTGTGTGTAGCTTCTCAAAGTAGTGTCATTTCTTCATTTATTTCATAAATATTAAGTGTTGTCTTTTTATGCCAGTTCTTTTGCAAGGGATACTATGGTAAATAATACACTTCCTTCTCCAGCCCCCCACTCCATCACCACCACTACATGTACATACACACACACATTAACCTTTTATCTTCACTGAAAGTGTAGGTAGTAGGGATAGTAGGTTTCAGAAGACCCTTCTCCATTGTTCAACCAGATTTGTAAATTGCTCTAATGATCACATTCAATTTATGTGCACCCAATTTAAGAAAAGACTGAATGTAATTCTTACAGAATGGTGAAATAGATTATGATGAATGAAATCACCCTGTGCATACTAGCCTATAAAGCTGCAGTATTTCTCTACCTCTTGGGATCACCCAGACTGTTTTTTCACATAGATAGCACTTCATTTTCTAAAGTATATTTTTTTGATATGAGGTCAGATGCATTTTAATCACTTTTGACATCAGGTCATTTAAAAACTTTCTTTGACTAATATTTCCTCTTAAAAATGAGCAGGGGACATTTGTGCATCTTACTAGAATGTAGCAATATGGAGTAGATTTATACTCCTACCTGGAATAAGCAATAGACAAATCAAATACATGTGGTTTTCAGGATACTTAACATCAGAAAACAGAAGTTTCCTATTCTATGAAAGATAAGAAACAAAGCAGATCTCTAAATGTCCTATCTTTGAGAGATGGACCCAGGCAGAACCCGGCATGAAGCTTGTAGAGAAGAGTCAGTGCTTCAGATAGACAGCTTTTCAACATTAAAGTTTAAAATCATGTAGAATCTAGATGATTCCTGGGATGTGGCAAACTACAGTAGTTGTAAGTAAAACTGACCATGTAGAGTTGGATAGCTACTTATGAGAGGACAGTTTGCCTGAGCTATCTGGTTTTTCCAACAGTCTGTTGATTATATAGCCACACTTGGTATAATAGCACTAAACTTTGCACTGCTCAATTTTTCAAAAATTTATTAGTTACACTGGGCATGGTGGCATGTGACTGTAGTTCAAGTGCTGGGAGGCAAGAGGCCTAGGATCGCTTGTTTTCGCATGTTCAAGACTACCCCAGGCAACATAGCGAGACCTGGTCTCGAAAAAACAGCCAGCATGGTGGCAGGTACCTGTAATCCCAGCTCCCTGGGGGTCAATTGAGTCTGCGGGATCAGGACTACCCTGGGCAACATAATGAGACCTAGTCTCAAAAAAAAAAAAAAAATCAATTCCTCTTTTTATTCCAAATATAAAAATCACTTTAACTTCTAGACATGAACAATAAATGAAAATGTATTTTTCGTTGTTGCTTGCTTTGTTCATTTTTTTTGCTACTCAGCCTTTTATCAAAAGTCTTTCTGAATCTAGTGGAATTTATGAACGTTTATTTGAGTAACAGGCAACCTGTCTAGTTCAGTAAATATTCTCTAAGTTTTATCCTTATTCCTCATTCCTGCTTTCTGCTTTCCCACCAGTCAATTGCTTTCAGTGCAATTCACTTTGGTTGTAAAGATGGACAGCAGAAGGAATAGCCTCCCTTCCCATTGCATTGTTATAGAAGCAAAGATGATTGCTCCATTTATCAAGAGTCTTCCCAATGATTCCTTCTGAATCAGCTCTGGTAACCCTACAAACTACTAATCTTGACCTCTGGCAAATTGTGACTAAATATTTTAGTTCTTTCCTTTAATTATCAATTCTCAGCATAACATAAGTCACTTCCAATGATAGCAATTTATTTTGTTATTTCTCTCTCTTAACCATCTCTGTGGACTGGGAACTTTTTCCTCTATGTAAAACTGTTTTTGTTCATTTTAGATGCTCAAATTATTTCATAGTTAACCAGGTACTGCCTTTCAACTGTATGCCATGTACTTCTAAAATGCCCTCTTACCTTTGAGTACTTTTTTGCTTTCTGACCCAAAAATAAAAGGTCTCTGCCTTATTTGTACTTTTAACTGTTTTACATTGGGATCCTAGCTTCTTTCCCAAGGAGACATGGTTTCCTCCAGTGGGAAAAGTATTTAGAGAATATTTACTATTTAGTGGGTATTTGGGTGCTCACACTCTTGTGATGGCATTACTCCCATGCTATTTTGATGGGCAGTAATGAAGTGTTTCAGCTATGAAGCTCCTGTCATTTTTAATTTTATTTATTATAAATATTAATACAATACTATAAATATTATAAAATATTATAAATTGAACATTATTTAATAGTCACAATATTTGACATTATAAACATTATAAATTTAGTATTATAAATATACTAATTATAAATGTGAATAATATAAAATATATTAATTTTATTTTATTTTATAATTTTTTTAACTTGAGTATAATTTATGCTTATTGACTTACATTAGAAATCTTGGGTCTTAATAAATAACATTGTTTCTTATAATCTTATAACATATGTAACAGTTTAAAATTCTAGTACCAGTGTTTCTACTAACAGCAAAACCGCTGAGTAGATTTGATGATTTTTTTTTTGCAGTTCTTTCTCTTTAGTTACACCCCAGTTGTTAAAAATCACTTGTAACAACTCATGTGACTAGATTACCAACTGAATATAGTGAGTTTTCAACAATAGTGTTTTTTCACATCTGATGTTTTAAAAGTCAAAATTATTTCTTTTAGAGATATACATATTTAGAAAAGTCTAACTCCATTCTTTTATTAGTCTATTAGTTTCTAGTTTCTTTCTTCAGTCTTTTGGCGTGTGTGTATGTGTGCTTTATTTCCCATTATGAAAAAAAGGATAATATGCTTTCTTCTATTTATTATAACCTGACAATCATGATAATGCTATAGATGAAAAAAGAGAGCAGCAATAGAAAACTTCATGAAATGTTCATTAAAAATCCCTTTACCAACAGTTGAGTTTTAAAAGAATAATATAAATTTGAAGCAACAAATTATCAATAAATTATTGAGTACAAAAAGACACACTGTTGAAATGTTTATATAATTTGGTGCTAATTAAAAAGTTGTTATTGTTCAGTTAGACACTGCTGTTTACATTTTTTAGAAATTATGAGCGCCTTTAAGCAGTTGCTTAACAGTATCACCTCTGGATTAGAACTAATGTCTGTTTGTAGAGCAGCACGGATGTTAGCTTTTTTCCTTGCTTATTCACAAATACAAGCAGATACATGAAATACTTCCCTAGAAACTAACCTGTTAAATCTTAGGGTTTCGTGTTTGTTTACTTTTGGTTTTATTTTGACCATAGTACAGTTTTCCTGTCTCTGAGAGGGCAGAATGTTTCAGTGCTTTGGATCAGTAGTCTTCACAGTCCTCCCAGTCACCACTTAAGATCTTAATTGGATCTTAAGATCCAGTTGAAAGTGGACATGTCCTGTTGCCTGATAACTTTCCCTTCTTGAATCTTCACCTTATGGCTCTCACCATACCAGCAGACCTTTGTTTTTTCTTCTGGATGTGCAAACATCTTTGTTCCTCTCTCTGCAGTACATGGTAAAATGGAGACTAGAGAATCAGATCTACATGGGAGTCTGATTTAACCACTTGTTTGATGTCTGCACCTGAACTAGCAAACTTTCTGGGTTGAATTTTTGTAAAATAGGACAAGTCATACCTCTATGCTATTATTGTGAGGCTCAAATGAGATCATGCATAATTAAATTAGAAAGTATCAACAAGTGTCATTTAGTCATTCCTCTTGATAGTAAGAATAGCTTGTCATTAATAATTTGGAATATAGTATTCAAATTATATTTCTTGTGAGAATAATTGTGCCAGATGGTAATTGACCTTCCAGGTTCCGTATACAAATGACTACAATGCCCTTTACCTTGTTTTGCAGCTACTTCCACCATTGGAGGCAAGTTTCCTATGCATTACATTTCCTTCCTTCCATCTCCTCTTACCATTTCTTCTTTCTCTTTCACTGTTTCTTCTTAATTGCCAATCATTTTGTAACAGTAGTGCTGTTACAAAATGTTACAGTAGTGCTATGTGTGATAGGATTGTAACCACATCTCCCAAACTCTCTTCCTCTGTAGCTACTTCTGTACAAATAATGCTGCTGGAACTCTTCATTCTCCTGTCTCCTTTTTGGTGAGTCCCTATTGCCCCAATCAAGCTCCTGACCCTCTCTGTGACTGACACCTCACCCTACACCACCCCCACTCAGGTTTGTGTTTTTGCTGCTATAAGACTCTGTTTGCCTGAGATCCCCCTTTCTTCTCTAAGAGTCTTTTGACCTTCTGCCTTGCAATACTAACCAACACCAGTGGCTTGTAAACTGAGGCAGGAGGAGCAGACCGGTAGACCTGGCAGGAGGAGTGGGGGTCACATCCTCTTCTTTAGCTCAGTAGTATGAGACTGAGGCTCATTTCCTCACTGAAAGGAATTTCAGTTCTTGACTTTCTCCGTGTTTCATCTAGGTCAGTGCTAGTCAAGCAAAATATCTAGTAAAGCAAAATATCACTACCTCTTGGCAGATTTTTTCAAGTCCTGCATTAGAACCACTGACTCAGAATCTCTGGAGGTAGGACCCAAAAGTCCATGTTTTGGTATGAGGTCAGATGCATTGTTAAAATGCATTCAGGTGATTTGTAGGCACATAAAAGTTTGAAAACCATTGCAAACAACCATGGTTGGACTTGTAAATGCACTTGTTTTTCCATAGAAACTGTTGTAACTTGCAGTTGTAGCCATTCAGTATTGTGCTTTATTCGGTTATGGTTTAGTCGAATTTTGCATCAAGCCTCTAAGTGAATGAAATGTTGTTTTGGTCAAAATGCATATTAAATTAATCAGGCATCTTAAAAACTTTTGGACTGTAGCCCACTAGGAATACATTAGAAAGTACATTTTGAAAATGTAGGATATGAGAATTTTGTACTAACTTTTATTATTTACCAACTCATACTTCACATCAATTCAGATAAGTTATGTTGCAACCAACATACAAAAATCTATGCCATTTAGGAGTGTAATGAAATGAAAATTACCCTCATGGTCCTTTTTATAAAGAAAAAATTTTCCTCCTGATTTCCTCGCTCATGCTCCTGGTTCCACTATTAAATTCATTCTTAGGCACTTAGCACCTGTTTCTTACAACCAGGATTCTGGAACAATGCGATCTATTTTAATCTCTAGATTGAAATACAGTGAGGATGGTAAACAGTTACCTCATTTTGAGTCTGGAATTTCCAACAATTTCTGAGATTTATGTAAGTCCCTCCATATCTCAGGGTCATGGTTGGGAATGGTTATTAGTTCTCAGTTACTAAAATTCTAAACATTCAGCATCCCAGGTTTTTCTTATGGTAAGCTTTAGGACTAGTTTATATCTCTATATCAGTTTGACACTTATTCAAAGAATACAGGTATTTAATCCAGTAAGTTTTGACTAGTTAACAGCAAGTCAAAGATATTCACAAGACTAAGTTGGGAGAAGGCTTGTGTGAGCAAACAGTGTATAGCAACACAGGCAGTTTTTATACCTGCAAAAACAGGGCATGAGAAGGAAAATGGGGGGAGGTGGAATATATGCATGGGGCCAGATCAGGTTGTTACACTAAAGGGTTATACTTCATCCTGAAATCTTTCAAGTTCATTTAAAAGAATTTGAGCTTGAACATAAACATAGTTATAGTCTGGCCCTATTGTGCTGGATTTACAGAGCAGAGGACATCCACTTAGGAAAATCTTGCCTGCAGGATGTAAGATCCATCCCATGTAGGTGGGGGATTGGGATAGCTGAGCCATAGTTTTGAGATAGTATTTGCATCCTCAGAGACTAAAGGTGGGTTAAAGTAAGAAATTAGGAAGACTGGAACATTCCTTGAAATTCTTGGTTCACCAAGACAGGAAGACCAAACGTAGTCTTAGTGCATGACTAAAGGGGACCCAGGGGGACCCAAAATCTTAAAGGATGCATACTTTAAAGGGATCTATATGGCAGTGTGCATGTAGGTAAAGAAAGCAAACTCAGCATAAAAGCTATTTATAGAATCAGTATGCATAGAAAAGAGATGAAGAGATATTCATATAATAATCTCCCAGTAAAATTCCCTGGATTCCCCATTTTCTTAAGGACAAATACCCAGCCAAACAGCGTTGGCCAGAAATAAGATAACAGAGACCTGAAATTGTGTAACAAGTCTGACACATCTTCAGGCAGGGAACCACAAGAAAGGAGTTGGCAGATCTCAGAAAGCTGGGACAGAAGGAGACACCACGTCAAGATAACAGCTGCCATTGTCAGCCTCCCCACACCCCTCACCTGTCTCTTCCAAGTGTCTCCTTACAAGTGGAAGCCTGAGGAGCAAACATGAGAGGCTGACCTGTGTTCCTCTCAGCCCTTAGTTCCTAATGTCTCTCCCACTCAGGATCAGAAGTTCCCATACTGGAATATGTAAGTGGGGCAAGGAAAATGGCACCTCCCCTTATTTGTAATAGTAGCATCATATTTGAGAGATAGCAGATGGAAGGAGATACCATACAGGTTTGGGCAGCTTAAATGATTACAATATGCAAATGCACATATCCTGAAGGTTTTCAGAAGTGCTGGTCAGACAGCCCAGAGAGCTGTGCTGTAAATACAATGTCTAGTGACAATGTCTAGTGTTTAGACTTTAAATAACACCTTAGGTATAGAGATCTCTCCCAGGAAAGGTGGTTTTTGTTGTTGTTGTTGTTGTTTGGTTTTTGTAGAAAGAAAAGTCAAGCTGGGAGTTCTACAGGAACAGCAGTATTTGAGATTCACTGATATACCTCCACATTAAAGACAAATTAAAGATAAGAATTTTGAGATAATCCAGTTTCCATTTTATAGAGACTTGCCATATGTCAAGTATGGTTTACCAGGTATCAGAAAATTATCTTAGAAAGACAAGTACTGCTTTTAAATTATGTTTCATGTTAATTAATTTTGGCACTGACAGTTGTTTAGATTTTGCATTCACTGGAGCTTCATGTACTCAATGCGGAGATCTTCAGTGTATCAACCAGCATTTCTGGGACATTTCCAATAAAGGAAGTTTCTGCTCTCTAAAGTTAACACATTGCATTTTTCGGTAGTTGATGCTATCAGAATTGTCTCCTGGTTACTTCTAGGTCCTCCTTTGCCTCTGAAATGTCCCTCCTGTACAATGTCTTTAAGTGGTTAGGAATTTCCCTGCTGGCCCTTCAAGCTCATCTTGGTATTCTATCCCTGTTACTGGAGCAGTATTATTGAACAAGCACTTAAATTTAAGGCAAAAACCAGTGTGGAGTTCAGATTAAGATTTCATTTAGAAATGTGTTGCCTCTGACATCCATCAGCTGCTTCTCTGCTGAAGTTATTTGGGGCTCACTTTATTTGTCTTGCACCCAATTTTTGCTTATTTTTTTTCTTTGAAACATAGTCATATTCTTGGAGACCAATTGTTGGGAGACCCAGCAAAAATATTTTCAGCTTTAAGAAACAAATGGGGGATTGATAGAGAATGAAATCAGGGGAGAAATGAGCACAAAGGATCAGGATGATAGTTCACAGGTGACATCACGATGGGAGAGCTTTGGGGTATATGACGATGTAAGAAAAATACATAAAATCAGCAAAAAATCGTGTAAAAGAAACGTAACAAACTTAGAATTCACTCATTATTCTGATCTCCCTGCAGGGTGTTTTGAAGAAAATAAATTCATTTGTTCATTCATCCAACCAACATTTATTAAGAGCCTTTTCCCTGTTGAATGACTTGAGATGGGGGGAAAGCATAACGGAAATCAACATACATTATGCAACATCTCTGTCTTTGACTAACTGGAATAGGTTATTACCCACCTTGTTCTTTTTATTTATGAGTGATATTGGGCATCAAATTTAAAATAATTTACTTTGTTCTTCATTTATTTGTCTTCTTCAAGGCCATAGCAAAATCTCATTGTAGTTTCCATTACTTTATGAGAGTGGAAAGATCAATTTGCATTAAGTAGAATCCAGATTAGCCCTTTAAAGGACCTCATGGTTTTATTTAAATTCATATGTTCTTTCCCTTATGTGAATTAGCAAGGTTTGAATTGGTAACCAAACTTTGTCCTGGGTCTAAGCACATAAGTAAAAATGCTGATCAGATAACAACTAGCTTTCAAAAGGCTACATTTTGTATCGTTCTGGCTTTCATCTGGAAACAAAACTGGACTTCTCCCAAATTAGTTAACACGGGAGGGAAATTTTTCTAAAGAAGATTACCTTCAGTTAAAGTGTGCCTGTTTAAAAAAAAATGAAAGAAAGATAAAACTGAAGTCATGAGGGGAAAATTAATTATTACTTTTAATGCACTTTTGTGGTAATACTGTACTTGCCTTGGAAAAATTGTGTTGGAATGATGAAACTATGTGACATGTCACAGTTTCTTCTTGTAATACCTGTGTTCTATTTATAGACTGTTGTGTAACTAATTAGAAGAGCATCATTTGTGTGAACCCAGTACATTATTTAAACCTAGGACCCTATGTGAAAATGCCAGAATGACTTCCCTGGGGTATTTAATGACATTGTTTTGCATATTATTATTGATGGGGCCAATAAAAATGCATTTGGGGTTACATGCATTCTCCCTACTGGTATATGTAAGGTACTTTAAAACTGGTTTTCGGACAATCGGACAGCTACCCCATGAGAGGAAAGTACTGTTCACTGTCCCCATCTCACAACTGAAAATCTGAGGCAGCAGGAGATACAGTAAGTTGCTGAAAAGCACACAGTTTCTTATTGATAGAGCTCTTCCACACTGGAATCTGCTTCTTGAATCTCAGTATTCCTACTGCTGCACCAAACTGCTGCCCAGATTTCCAGCAGAGAGAGAAACCTGTCTGCCCGGGCTCCCCACATGGTATTTCCTGTTCATTTTGTGTTCGGACAGCAAGGCCAGCACACTTAGGAGGTGGCCTTCACCTCTTAAAGGACACGAACACATTTTTAAAGATTTTTCCCAGAACTCCCAAATTAGCTTTTCATCTCTCTAACCATCCAACAGCCTTCTTTCTATATAAAATTGTTCTTCTTGTGCTGCCTTCAGGTTAAAAAGGAAACTATCAGAACTCATGATCTTCCAGCACTTCATCCCAGAGCAAAGGAAAAGCCAATTATATGTGGGATTTTTAAGAAGTTGCTGATTAAAAGTATTTTTATGCTGCCTAGATTACTTTTATGTTTTTATTTCGCTTTATTAGGTATAGGCTTTTTATAGTTCATATTTTTAAAATATACATTTGCAAAGGCTTTCACTGTGTTTTAAAATGCATTTTTCTCACATTATTGATAACACTGGTATGTCTGGTATAAGGAAAGAAAGCCTGGGGCTTCAAACATATTGTTTTTTAGTTTTTATTTCTTAAATCCAACAAATATATGGAGGTCATATGGTTCTATAACTGGAAAAAAAATTTTTTAATGTTTTGCTTAATGTAAAGCTTCCAAACTTAAAGTCCTTTTTTGGGTAGGCTTTATTTTTATTTTACTTGGCCCAAACAGAGTGTGTGAGTATAGTGTTCCTTATTTAAGTATGAAATTTGACCTTTGGTAACAATAATGATTCTGCCCAGAGAATTTGAAAAAATAACCAAAGGTGATTTCTGATTTTAATATTGACCATATTAAGCTAATTTCTGAAGAACTAAACGAAGAAGAAAATCTTGACATTTGGGGGGGGGCAGCAGGGGGCGAAGATGATGTCTAAATAGGACAATATCTTTCCATTATTAGTGCTTGCTTTTTGATCTTTACTTATTTAATTATATTGGTGAAATGGATAGTATCCTAGTATCCCCTAGATACTAGCAGCAAAGTATCTAATAACACCAAGATACACTTTAAGTACTACCTGACTCTACATCCTTCTCCCTTGCCTCCCTCTTAAAAATTCAAAACCATCCTTAGCTTGAGGATTTTAAGAACAAAACTAGTGACCTGGATTTGACCCATGAGCCATAGATTGCCGACTTCTGGTTAAGTTGAAGTTGGCGTTGTCATTTCTGGCGTATGGCCTTTCTCTTCAGTGGTGTACTACCAATTTTATTACCTTAATTTACCCCACAAAACTTCCCACCCAGAAAACCTGTTTCACCTTCTCATCCATCACCCTTCATGATCAGTGAACCTCATCTGCTCATTCAGCTCGTGGAAACCCTAGAGCCCTTTTTCTCCATCCCCTGTCTCCTCTGCTCCCTGCATCTAGCAGATTTCTCAGCACTTCTCAGTTTGCATCTCTCCTCTCTCCTCCAACCTTCCTAGAGCCATTGCCTGGCTCATGACCTCTTTTCACCAGGACTGTTACAATCAACCTTAGCAAATTCTGTCATTATCCCCTATAATTCATCCTACCTTAGGCGATGACTGTCATTCTTCTAAATAATTTTGATTCTGTCTGTCCCTTGTGGAAACAATCATAGACTCTTCCCACTGGAATTAGATTCTATAGGATGAACTTCCTATAACATTTTGCCTGGTGCTGATGTAGCACCTCACCCAGCCTATAGTCAGGTCATACCCAACTCCTAACTGTAAAGTTCACATGCCATTTTCACAGACTGCTTCTCTGTCTGGAGCCTTTCCTTTGGGACTTTTCTCCCATTGATTCCTCCTTCATCCCATTAGGTAGACACCACCTGTCTCTGACTTGTTCCCCATCTCTTCCTCTCCAACATTGTCTCCTGTCTGGCTTCTCCCTTATGACACATGCGTTCAGTACAGCATTAGCTCCAGCAAACTGTAGTTATATGTAAGAGGATCTCCCTGTTATAGATGACTGTGAGCTCCTGGGGAGTGGAAATCATGTCTTTGTCTTCTGGGTTTATCCCTACTTAGCTATACAATAAATATTTTAAAGTAGTTATTTCAATTAGTTTGTACTCTGTAACTAATAATTTTCTTGATTTACTCATGCAGTCACAGAGATATGATTGCAGGATCACAGAATCAAATGCCTTTGGCACCAGGCTAGTAGCATAAGTGGACAGGGTATGGTCTCTGACCACATAGGGAAGATAGGGACATGGGGCCATCCTCTCCCTCCACTCATCTCCCCTGCCCCCAGGGGCAATTATTTTCACACAATAATGTGACAGTTTGTGTGACCTGGTGTATTTGTTTTTAGGAAAAATGGAAATTAGATTTTTAATATAAGTACCCCAATCTTAAGATGTAGGCAACTAATTCACCTCCTTTGAAAAGCTCCCTGTGGACAAAAATTTTTTTTAAAAGACAACCTGTATGGACTGAATGTGACACTTGAGACCCGAATTTGCATCCCCTGATTAATTACTACCCTTTGTTCACTTGTGGAGCCTGGGTTACATGACTGAGAATATCCACATGTATGTGCTTTTCATCGCCCATGTTCATTCTGCCTTCTCAACAATCTGCCTCCTTCACGCCTTGGTACTTAGTCACCTTCCAAAATGTGAAAGCCAAAAAGCATAGCAAATTCTATTTCCTTTCTCTTCCCTGGTAACACCAACCTGCTAACTGAAAGGGCTATATGACCCCTTGTTCCCCTTGTACTCAGAGGTGGCTGAAACCATTTGGAAGAAGCTTTTATTCTTGATGGATGTTCTGGCTGTTTTTTGCTGATGACTGCTATCAAAGGCTTAGATTCTTAGTCAGAGCTCTGGTTTTCTAGCACACCAAGAATAAGAGCTTATTAACTCCCTTGGAGCTAGGAATTAAGTTGTCCTTATGTTCCAGCCTGTCTGGGTGGTCAGTAACTGCTCCAGAGAATCACATAAAGCATTACCTAGAAAAGAGAATTTTAATAGTTGATAATTGTATTTGGTCTTCCATAAATGATTGAAACACCCCCCCCCCCCAGGCTTTTGCTGTCTGCTTCTCATTTATATATGAATCAGCAATAGCTCACTTCATCTGGTGACCTTTATAAAATACTTCCTTTTTATTTAGTGTAATTACCGCCTGCTTGGTAGTATTGACACTTGGTATGAAATTTTAGCCAAAATTGCTCAAGCCTTGATTTCCTTCAAAAATAAAGCAAGCAGTATAATAATAATGACTAAAAAACAAAGCCAAACTGAATCCTCTATCTTCTTTGGATCTGGGAACGAAATATCAGGGCCCAGGAACCTAGAGCTCTAGAGATGGCATCATCTGTGGAAGTATCTGGGTGGAACTCTGGGAAGTAGCACCTTTGTAACCATGTGGGTATTTTCTTTTACACAACAATGTCCTCTGTGACCTGACTCTCACATACTGCCACATGTGTGGCCGAGGGTTGCAAAAACTAAGAAATGGGTAAAGAAGCTGGGCATGGTGACACGTGCCTGTAATCCAAGTGTTGGGAGGCAAGAAGCCAGGGATCAGATTGAGTTTGTGGGTTTGAGACTACCCCAGGCAACCTAGCAAGACCTGGTCTCGAAAAAGCAGTTGGGCGTGGTGGCGGGTGCCTGTAATCCCAGCTGCCTGGGAGGCTGAGGCTGGGAATCGCTTGAGTACATGGGATTGGGACTACCCCAGGCAACATCGCAAGATCTAGTCTCAAAAATAAATACATAATATATACATAATAAAAATTTTTTTTTTAAAAAGGAAGAAGAAATGGGTAAAGAGCTGACAGTAGCACTGCTCAAGATCTCAGTTCTGGGTCATGAGAAATTTGCCATGCGAAGGCTCTGGATGCCCGGAGGTGACCACATGACGATATGTCCTCAAGGCAGGCAGAGGGGATGCAGATAGAAAGAAGGAGGAAGAGGAGACTCTTTTCTAATTGACTCACTATGAAGCTTCCTGGACCCAACAGAAGAGACCCTAGCTTTTGTATTTGATATACTTTATTAAAGAACATATTGAGTGCTGTATGCTTCTCAGAGCATTTCGTGCTCACAACTCTTCTGTGATTAGAAGAGACGACACATCAATAAGTTGCCCCCCAAATACAGCTAGAATTAGAAATTAGCAAAGATCAAGTTTGGACTAGATATAGTCTACCATTGTCTCTGCTTTTGCTCTTTTGTACTCTGCACAGTTGGAAAAGGCAGTATAGTGTTGATAATGAGTGACTTGATCTGTTAATACCAAGCTGAGGAAGCTATAAAACCATGTGTATAAAGCCAATGTTATGCCACTGGCATTTTGAAAAAAGAAAGTGTTTATTGCAGTCAACTGGCAAGAAAACAGGAGTTAAAAAAAATCAAAACTGACTTGATATCCAGCAAATAGTAGGGGTTTATATTGATTTGAGGGGAGCAGGATTGAGAATGAAAAAGTTAAGTTTTATTGGCTAAGGAGCAGGCTAAAGGCAAAAGGTATGTAGAATTGGCTGAGTTCATTGCATAATTATAAACTAGCACTTGGGGAGAGGTCCTTTTCAAATGCCCTTCCTTGTGGCTAGATCCCTTCCTTTTGAATAGACTTCTTGCTTTGTTTCAGTTAATCCCTTTTCCTATGTTTTAGGAGCTTAGTTTTAGGTTCATTTTGTGCACACAAGCTGTATAACTCATAGCCAAGATCACTCTATAAAAACAAACTTAAAAGTTAGTTAACCATGCCCAACTATTCCTTCTGAAGGTGGACAAACCACAGTTTCACTGTCAAGTGTTCAGCACATGAGGATGCTTCAAAAATGTGAGCTTTTGCTATCCTTTAGTGGAATGACTGCCTTTTGTAAATCCTTTTGAAAATAGTTCTATTGCTAGTCCTCTGGACTAGTAGCCTTTGTGACAAGGACTTGCTACTTGAGAATACTTGAGTACTTAACTTGTCTTATTTAGTAGGAGGGAACTGTTCATGTGTCATATTATCCAGAGAGTGTCCTTGTACTCATCAATTTGAGCAGACAAGAAGGCAGATGACTTGATAATTTAATAGTTGCAATTAAAAGCAAGATTTTTCTGCTGAAATTCAGGGGGAGTTGATTTTTTAAAAAATTGTGTCTAGAGTACTTCACCAATAGAAAGAAGGAAACAGATTTCCCAAACATATGACAATAGTACAGAATGAATCACTTGCTCTCTTTAAATAGGTTTTGTAATTGCTGTTATTTCACAGTCACATACACACATTCAGGTCATACCTTCAAGCTGTATCTGAGACAGATACTTGGACTTCCAAGTCCTTAAAATTCTCTATTTACCTGTTTTTGCAGTAGGAAAATCTATGTGTTTTCTTGTAGTTGAAAGTAGACTGCTAGGTTATTGAAACCCATTAATGAAATTGTCTAAGTCATTGTCTTCCAGGTTTCTAAGAGATGAAAGAA
>PVHY01002074.1:82066-136412 GCA_004024945.1 Uropsilus gracilis | reverse complement strand
CACAACTAAACAAAAGCAAAATAAAAAGCCCAATCAAAAAATGGGGAGAAGAACTAAAAAGACACTTCTCCAAAGAGGAAATACAAATGGCCAACAGGCACATGAAAACTTGCTCAACATCACTAGCAATAAGGGAAATGCAAACCAAAACCACAATGAGATACCACCTTACACCAGTAAGAATGGCTCACATCCAAAGAACGGGCAACAACAAATGCTGGCGTGGATGTGGAGAGAAAGGAACACTCTTACATTGCTGGTGGTAATGTAAACTGGTCCAACCTCATGGAAAACTGTGTGGAGGATCCTCAAATTAATGAAAATGGAACTACCATTTGACCCAGCAATTGCTCTCTTGGGGATCTACCCAAAAGAGACCTCAGTGTAGGTACAAAAAGACACCTGTGCTCAGATGTTTACCACAGCACTATTTATAATTGCAAGGACATGGAAGCAAACTAAGTGCCCCAAAACAGATGACTGGATAAAAAAAAATGTGGTATATATACACAATGGAATATTACTCATCAATTAAGAATGACAAATTCGACGACTTTATGACAACATGGATGTACTTAGAAGGAATCATACTAGCAGAAGCAAGTCAAAAAGAGAAAGATAGAAATCAAATGGTTTCACTAATATATGGGATATAATGAAAAAAATAAACAAAAGCAATGAAGAAAAGACAAAACAAGCTAAACACCAAACTGAAGCACACAACTATGGGCAGGAGGGAAAGGGGGGGTGGGAGGGGAGGGTAAATCCCTGGGTTTACAGTGACGTGAAATTTATATATAAATAAATTAATAAAAAATATATACACATGCAAACTACTTAGTATAATCAGTTGCTCTCCAGGTATAATGCACCTCTACCCCTATCATGGAGATGATGGCTTTTGGAGAACCATGCAAGTGAACAAAGCAAATGAGGACATGTGCACAGAACTCAGAGGAGTTCATGAGGAATCAAATGAAATAAAAACTAGACATCATATTCAAAACCATGTTAGCCATCTGGAGTGTCTAAACGTTACCTGATGCCTCTGACTCTCCTGAAGCTCCTAATACAAAGTAAATGCACAGAAATACTGGATGTCTGACAAAAAAAGAAGCTGAATGTGCTGTTCAATGTTGTTCTCTTGTCAAGAATTTGGTACTAATCAAGAAACATTTCCCACATCCCCAGTGTAATCTTGTAATTGTAGATTTTATTCATATAACCTAAACAACTTGCCTAGCTATTATTTAAAATAAAAAGTTCCATTCCGGTTTCACTAATATATGGGATACAGTGAAAAAATAAACAAAAGACATGAAGAAAAGACAAAACAAGCTAAGCACCAAACTGAAGCACACAACTTTGGGCAGAAGGGAAAGGGGGGGAATAGAGGGGGGGGTAAATCCCTGGGATTACAATGATGTGAAATTTATATATAAATAAATTATGTTAAAAAGTTCCATTCCCAATCATATGTTCAATTTCACAGTATCTCACTTGTAACAAAGAGACCAGTCTGAATGAAGTGTGAGTGACATCTATGAACTGTGTAGGAGTCAGAGCAGGATAATGAGACATACAAAAAAAGATGCTGGGAAGGGCTGATGAGCTAAAGATTGGGAGGCAAAGATTTAGGTGTTAGCAACATCAAGGTAGTGGCTGAAACTAAGGGAACAGATACCCAAGGGAAACATCCCAGTCACTTACTGATAAGGATGGATATAAATCAAAGAAATGGATTCTCAGAATCTTGCTTAGAATGCACAAATAGCTTGAACTCTCTGCAGATGTGTATTAAACAATAGATTTTCCAGGAGTATCACCATGATTATATGGGGATGTATGACCAGGTCAGAAAGGGGACATATTTACCCGAAGGTACTAAAAATCCCCCTCAGTTACAGAACCTTTAACCTTGCCATGTGGATCAAATGGCTCCTAGAATACTATGTCATGGTTTGAAGCCTCAGGTAGGTTCTTTCACTACCTGCCTATCCTTTACCCTTGCTGCACCCTTTCCTTCTCTATAGGCTTCCTTCACAATCCCCCCCCATATACCCCTGTCCCTGCCCCTGCAACAATGAGCTTACATGGGATTCCTCATCTCAGTTGCCACTGCTAGGGTCCTGACGTACCACAAGCACATTACCAGTTTTTTCCTATCACTAACAACATAAAGGAAATCCTAGATACATTTTCATTCCTGTCATCCAGGAAGAAGTATCTTTACTCCTTATTGAAAAATAGGCTCTCTGCTTTGCTCTGGATCTGAGCCGGGCCTGACTAACAAAACAGATCCTTCCCAGCATTAACCGATTTACTTTTATTATTTTATCCTTTCAGGAAATGCACAATCTCGAGCTCTCATCTCCATCTCAAGTTCCAGTTCTGAATTCACAAGCACTTCACTTAATACTTCCGTTGCTACTTCAGACTCAACAGGATGAAAATGAAAAAACTGCAGAAATAACATTAACCTAAACCTAGTAAAACCCAAAATAGGCATGTTCCCTGCCATCACCCCCACCTCCATAAACTTTTCTTTTTAATATAGGTGGCATCAGAGTCCACATTTGTAGTTAATTAGTCTACCCTGAGATTCACTACATTCAATATACCCACAAAAGGCACTCAATTTCAAGAGTGGGTATTCCAGATTTCTAGAAATCTTTGTTGAAAAAAAAAAAAAGTACCACTTAGCTGATGAGAACTGTTGCTAACAGGGTAGCATAGTTCAAGAGGTGTTCTTTTTGCTTAAATTTATTCAGTGCCCAAATAATGACTATCATTTAAAGAAAGCAAGAAAATTTACAAAGTGAAGCAGAATTCTACCCCCACTCACACACACATACCCCCACCCCTCTTCCAGCTGGTTACATGTTTCATTCAGGAAACTACTTACAATACATTGTAGCAACTCTACATTAACCACACAAATTACAAGAAGAAAAAGTAAGAAGAATCCAAAAATTATTCATGTTTGGCTTTGGAATATGTCCTGTTATATTTTCATATGGGTGTACCTATTGTTCTGGGAATTCATTAAAACAAAATAATGACGCTACAAGATGAAGACTGAACAAAGGGGAAGCTGGAAAACATTTCAGTTTCCCTATAGGGACTGTACAAGCTTCTCCCTGTCACCCACTGACACAGAACAATCCAGTTAAATAGAGCTGCCCCATTCCAAACATTTCCTGGAGCAGCTATCTGGTTTACTGTTTGGGTCCTTAAGTGCTTAGAAATAAAAAGTCAACAAAAGAAAATCAGAAGAAGCAAGCAAATCAAGCAAAACAGACACTATTAATAGGAGTTCAGCAAAAGAAAGAAATGCCATCAGTAAAATTCAAAATGATATTTGTCCATGATAATCTATCCTGAAATGGTCTTTGGTTTTATTTTGCTGGTACCAAAAAAGTCAACAGAATAATTTAAAGCAGCAGAATTATGAGGAAATAACTTAGAGTTCCTTAAAGTTGAGATCCCAACCCACGTCTAGTTGAACTCTAAGCTCAGAGCTCTTTCCATAATACTTTGGGACTTTACTATGATGTCAGTCCAGAGAACGGCACATCTGGAATGAATCAAACCTCTAGATGACCACAAACCTGAGGTCAGCCAGAATTTAGAGAAGGCAAGGAACAAAGTAAGGGGATTTGATTTATTATTCCAATGAGTGGATTGCATTTAGGGCTTGTGACATAATGGAGGGCACTGGGGGGAAAATGTTCGGTTGATTTTCACATTACACAGCTGATTCTCTCAGTACCTCTTGTCACTTTCTTGCTTAAAATCATAAGCTCGCTTCCACTGTTTACAAGGCCAAGTTTAAACTTTCTTGTTTGGCATTCAGGACACTGTCAAATCCAGATTCCATCTGCTCAGATAGACTTACCTCCTCCACAAATGTGGGTTATGCCACATTGGTCATGTACTCTTATGCCTCCATATCTTTGCTCAGGTCAGATACTTTATCTGGAATCCCACCAGCCCCCTCAACCTCTTTCCAGTCTGGTGAAATCCCATTCAATCTATCTGGGGCCAGCTCAAAAAGGCTTTGCCCTCAACAACCTCTTTGACCAGACATCCACATTGCATAGTCTCTTCCACTTGAATTTTGTAGCTACACTATCTCCTTCTCATTTCTATTATCCTAGCAATTTCAGTGTTGTTCCAGAGGTTCCAGTCAGGGAGGAAGGGTTAACAGCCAATCAACATATATACATATGTGGCTGACACTCAATAAATCTATGCCTGGCACACTGAGGGGAGGTAATTGGGGATACAGAAAAAAGTTTGTTACTCTGTCACTGCCCTCCAGGAATTTATGATTGAGCTGGACAGAAAACTTTCATGTAATGCAATTACACAAGATGTGAGTGTTTAACCATCAGAATAAAAGTGAAACTGGCATTCAGAAAATGGAGAGTAGACTGAAGCCAGAGGAGACTTCCTAGTGGAGAGAGGGTATTCCAGGTAAAGAGAATAAAACAGCAAAAGGCATGAGATGAGAATGAGGCTGGAATTTATGCTTAACTGGAGGGCAGGGCAGGTATCCAGGAAAATAGATGGTGGCAGATCATGGAGGACCTAGGATGACATGTCACAGAGTCTTTGTGGAGTAATATAACAAATACATGATTTGAGGAGGGAGGTAAGTGGGCTGGAAGAGAGAGGGACAAGGAAGGCAGTTTGCAACTTTCAGTTTTAAAGTAGGTGATTTGGGGTGGAGGAAGAAAGGCGGAAAGGATAGGAATGCACATTGCCAACAGTTGTATCAAAAGAGTCAGGCAGTCGTGGTGTATAAGATGGTACTGCTTGGTGATATAACTTATTGGAATCTTGCTTTTCTAGTGATATGTGCTGATTCAGATCAATTAATACTCTCATCTCGAGTGACCCATTTGGAGAGAAAAAATGTATGAACCAATATATCCAATGATGCCCCCTAACCGCTTAAACACAAATATATAGGACATTTAAAGCATATTGTATAATTCAATGGTAACAAGCACAAAGAAACAGTTAACTTAAATTGCTCATTTATTGCTCCACAAAATTATCTGTTAAACTGTACATGGCACTCTGTATGCGTGATATGTCAGATACCACAAATGTGAAAAAGGGAGAATGTGCAAGGAAAAAAAGCTTAAAGAGGCATTATACAACTCACCAAGACAAGGATATTGCCATATCACTAAAACAATACATTACAACACTCAAGTATAAAAACTGAAGGTGATGTGAACTGGCATACACAAAAAATATCACCTTTTGTCTACCCACTATACTTTGAGGTATTCAAGGACAGGAATACTTTAAATCTGTGTTCCAAAAATAAAAGTAAATCGTGTTCCTAAAACCCTGAGAAAAAGAGAGGGCTCAGGAAGCAATCTAGTACATACACTGATTCTAGTTTCAGTTACTCTAAGAAACAGAAATGAAATGCACATCTCAGATCGTAATCTACGAGATACCAATGAAAGGGCTTATATGGAGGTTTAAGACAATCTTTCATCCTAGGCACTTCTAATCTGCCAGAATTGTGGGTAAAAAGTCCCAGAAGGAAATAATAGTGTTTATTCTCAGAGTGGTCTTTATCTGGGAGACATTACTGATGAGTAGGGGTTATAAAAAAAGACAAGACTCAGATAAGCTCCAGTGCCAGGGCAGCAGTTCTTAAACTTTCAGGTCTCAAAATTCCTTTATAGTCTTCAAAATTACTGAGGATCCTACAGAGTCCTTATTGATATGGGTTCCACGATAGATAGTTACTGTATTAGAATTAAAACCAAGAAAAATGTTTAAATATTTATTGACATATATATGTATGACGATACTCAACCCTATATATGTCAGCAATAACATTTTTGAAGATTATATAAATTCAAAAATAAAACAAAAAATTAGTCAAGGGCATTTGAAATCTTTGAAATGTCTGCCTGAATAGAGGGCAGCTGGATCCTGCTTCATATATTCCATTACCCATTACAGCAATAACATCATCACCAGTCCAACAGCCTCTAGAAAACTCCTTTTTATATACATGAGAAATTGAGAATGAAATGGAAAATAGTGCCTTAAATATTAATATGAAAATAGTATTGACCTTGCAGACTCTCCAAAGGGTCTCATGGACCTCCAGGCCATTCTCTGAGAATTGTTGAAGTAGGAAAAAAGAAGAGAGGAATGTACTTGAGCAAAATCCATGATTGGTGAGGAGGATGAAGACAGACCCTGATGATATGAAACTACTATCTCCCAAATTTTTTTCTAAGTATAAAGGAATTGCTCAAATTTATATATAAAGGAATTGCTCAAATTATTAAAATTGGATGCCAACAAATAAACAAGCAAATGATATTAGTAGATAATTGACTTAGGAGTGGGAAAAGGACTTTTAAAATACAGAGAAAATAATAAAATGCTACATCCTCTTAGGAGATCAACTTTTCTTTGGTTTTTATCACAAAGATTCTTCAAATATGATAACACCCTGTGATAAGGCTTTCAATAGAGTGATAAATGAAGTACATCCTGAGAACATCCTGAGGTTCAAGGGCCAAGTCCAACAAGGACAACAATAGAAATGTACAAATTAGAGCCAGGCATGGTGGCGCATGCCTGTAAGTGGCAGCCTAGGAAGCCGCAGCAGAGACCAGGGATCGCAGTTCGAGTCCTGCTCGGGGCAACATAGCGAGACCTCATTCCAAAAATATAGCTGGGCATGGTGGTGCACTCCTGTAATCCCAGCTACCTGGGAAGCTGAGGCTGGGGATTGCTTGAGTCTGTGGTACCCTGGGCAACGTGACCCTTCGTTTCCACAGGCAAAAATAGCGAGACCTAGTCTCAAAAAAAAAAATATACAAATCACTTTCACTTTGCAATATGAGGAAAACTCGATAAACTCTAACTGAATATAGCATTATATTGAAAATTTTGTCCACTATAAATAGGGGGGACTTATTCCAAGAGTATTCTCTGGTATTTCAAGGGAAACCATCAACATAATTTATCAGATAGACAAAATTTTTAAAGCCCTAATTATCGCAACAGATGTCAAGAATGAATTTTTTAAATTTATGTTTATTCTGAAAGCCTTGAGGAAAGTCAAAACAAGCTAAGCACCAAAATGAAGCGCACAACTATGAACAGGAGGGAAAGGGGAGGAAGGGGGGGGGGGCAAATCCTTGAGATTACAATGTTGTGAAATTTATAAATTTTTAAAAAATTATGTTTATTCTGGATTATTTTTCAAAATTATTCCAGAAGGAGGACTCCTTTCTTGACATGATATAAAATATTAAAACCAAGAAGCAAAATATCTTCCCCCTTAATACAGGGAGACAATGATGCATCCCATTGCCAGTTAGATTTAACATGGTACAAAGAAAACTTTAAGAGAAAAAAATTAAGATTGTATATTAAAAAGAAAGACCTATGATACACTGATGTCTGTAGTATGTAAATGCATATCTACACATCTAATAATAATAACTAAAAATAAAGGTAAGAAATGAATTCTGAAATGACAAGGTAAATATGCAACAAAATGCACAACTGTATTTTAACAAGAATGCACAATAATTTATGATAGAAAAAGTCAAAATAAGAAGGAAGGAAGGCCAAAGTCAACAAAGATGTGTTATGATCTGGGACAGAAAAGCTAAATATGCCAGGAATGAAATATCTTATAATTTGACTTATATTACATCCATATTTTAATCTAATGTCTCCATGACAGCCTTTATATAACTTGAAAGATGAGACTGAAATTTGACTAGAATAAGTAGGGAAAGATATTAGCATATGTATTATCTTAAATATAAATATAACCAATTTGTCAGATCTTAAATCTCTACAAAGAAACTATCATCAAAATTTTATGGTGCTGAATTAAGAATAGAGATTCCAGCAATGGATACAAAATATTATAAAAACTTAAAAATTTGTAAGCCAGAAGTAACCCAAATATAAAAAAGACTCACTGCTGAGGAAATGATTGAGTGACTGCAAGGTTTCAAAAAGGAAAATAATACAGAATTATAACGTATGCCACATAGTAATAAATTCCAGATGATCTTTTAAAAATTTTTTTTTCAAGTTAAAACTAGCAAACTGATAACAGAACTAAAGCATACAGAAAGGGAAAGGGGGGGAGGGAAGGCAAATTCAGGGGAGGAGTTAGCACAAGGGATCATGATAATGGTTTACGGGTGATATGGTAGTGGGAGAACTTTGGGGTATACTATATATATATATATATATATATATATATATATATATATATAAAATCATAAAAATTAATTTTACTTTTTGTATCTAATTATAATAAGAAATTATATGTTTAATATGTTGGCATAATAATTAATGAGAACAAACATAACCATGATTTTTTTTAAATTTGAAGTCCTTTATAATTCTTCCTTTTATTTCTAGAATTAGAGGAAGCTTTGGTGGTGTCAATTTAACTATGAAAATAACACTACATGGCTTCCATGGGTCTGTCTAATGTTTGCCAACGTGGAATTTAGGCCTGAGACAGCCATCACCTCATAGGTAAAATCAAATCTTGCTTTTTTGTTTTGTATGTTTTTTTTCCTCACCACCACCTTTTATACTCATTTCTCCCTCTTAACCTCAGAAACTTTACTTTGTTTATTAGTGTCTAATGGTTTCTGTAAATAATTTGTTAAAAGTCAATTTTAAAAGAACACATAATATTACATCCCACAAGTGTAGAATAGAAAACAATTATTTCATGGAAATAAAATAGGAATAATTCATATGTACAGAATGAAATAATTTTTGCATTGGCAAATATATGCAATAAAATTAAGTAAAAGCAGTAGAAAAGGAACATATGTGTATTATGATTGGTAAAAGGTAAGAGAAGAGGTGGATGCAAATATCCAAGTGGAAATCAAAGGAGAACTTCTGGTTTCTGGGAGAGCTGTAAGGAGCCTGGAAATTACTACTTATCTAACAATGAGAAAAAAGTAATTGCACAAAATAAAAATAAACAATTTTAGAGAAATGAGGTCACAGAACAAACTGCTGCCCCAAATTTGGAGAGGATACAGAGGCAGATATAGAGAATCACAGCTTATAGGAGCATAAACTTCTATGGGTACCAATAGCTGGAGCCTACTGTGGAGAATTTTAAATACTTAAAAGGACTGAGTCTTAGAGGGACCCCACATTTCCATAAGCTTTACCTACAAGAACCCTGCCAAGTTCTCACAGTAGACATTTTCCAATATAACCAGAGCATTCTATTCTTCACAAGCCAGGTATAAAGAGAAACTATTTTACCAAGCCAACTTAGAGGAACGGGAAAGTTCTGTCTCACGTAAGTGGCAAACAAAACTGTGAAGCACTTGTAAAGTTCATAACCAAGAGGTACAGGTTCACTAAGCGCCTGAAACCTCATCATGCAATTATAGAACACTTCCCTTCCTGCACACTTTACCACCACATCAGTAGGGCTCCTGAATAACACTGGGGGAATACAACGGAAAGAACTGTATGTCTTAAACCTCATTTAAGAAATCATCTCTAGGTAAACTTAAATATACAAGAGAAACAAAAACAAAGGTACTTTTAAGGAGAAAAAATTTTAGTTCCTGACACAGACTGCTAGAGCAAACATAAAATAGTCTAACCTCTATCCAGATAAACATAAAATCTCATATTAAAGGCCTATTTACCTGTTTCTTATACCCAGTGTCATGTCCAGCTTTCCCAAAAAAAGCATTCTAAGAGACATAGAAACATAGCATGAAGAGAAAGCAAGATCAGAACCAGATGAGATATAGAGGGAATATTATAATTATCAGAACATCAATTTAAAATAATGATTAATATGGTAAGGGCCTTAATGGAAAAGGTGGACAACATGAAAGAAGAGAGGTTTAATTTAGCCAGAGAGATAAAAAGTCTAAGAAAAGAATCAAAAGGAAATACAAGAAATAAAAAACATGGCAATAGAAATGAAAACTTTGATAGACTTATTAATAGACTGGATATGGCAAAGGAAAAGAATCAGTAAATTTTTATAAATGGTAATAGAAACTTTCAAAATTGAAACACAAAGATAAAAAAGAATTAAAAAATTAAGAACTGTAAGAACTGAGACAATTACAAAATATGTAATATACACATAAAGAAAATACTTGAAAAATATTTGAATAATTATTACTGGCAATTTTCTAAAAATAATGATAGCAACCACAGGTCCAAGAAGCTCAGAAAATGTAAGGAATATAAATATACACACACATAAATATATATATACATACATATAAAAAATCTACACTAAGGCATATAAATATCCAAACTACATAAAATCAAAGACAACAATGAAAAATCTTATAGTTAAGGTAGAAATATTATACCTATGAAAAAGCAAGGATCAGAATTTTATTAGACTTCTCTTCAGAAACCACACAAGCAAGAAGAGAGTGAAATATGTAAAGTGTTGAAAAGAACTACTAATCTAGAGAAATCATCCTTCAAAATTGAGGGCAAATTAAACATTTTTTAGAGGAACAAAAATTGAGTAATTTTTTTGTCAGCAGATCTGCCTCGTGACAAATACTAACAGTTAGTTGAAAAGTAACAACATCACCAATGTTTTTAGCAATGACAACTTATGATAAATGCAAGAGGAAGTGGGAGTGCTCTTCTATATGGCATGTCTGTTACAAGGTATACAGCAGGTTCTCAACTCAATGTCATTTTACTATAATGTTGATGAAAAAAAATCTTCCCAGTATTGAACAAAATGATATTATTAAAAGATCTGCTTTCTTTATGTTATGCTGTTTCACTTAGGATCATAGTCGCTAAGAACTGATCAACAATGCTAAGTGAGGACTTACTGTATTATTTGAAAGAGGACTTAGATGAGTTGTGAATGTACAGTTACTTGTTGCTTTACGATGAAGATAAAATCTTAGAAAGAAGATACTGAGTGAATCTATTATTGAAAAAAATATCAGTATAATTACATAAATCTATATGGCATAGTCTACCCATTGTTGACCAAAATGTAAATGATGCATGTCTACTTTGTAAACACAGATTCAACCACTGGAAAAACTAAGGAAAGAAGTATAATTGGGCCAGGCATGGTGGCGCATGCTTGTAAGCGGCAGCCTAGGAAGCCGCAGCTGGGGCCAAGGATCATGGTACGAGTCCCGCCAGGGGCACGTAGCAAGACCTAGTTCCAAAAAAATATAGCTGGGCATGGTGGTGTGCACCTGTAATCCCAGCTACCTGGGAAGCTGAGGCTGGGGTTTGCTTGAGTCTGTGGTACCCCAGGCAATGTAAGCCTGCGGTTCCACTGGCAAAAATAGCGAGACCTAGTCTCAAAAAAAAGTATAATTGCTATTCCAAGAGAAGAGGAACAAAATGAAATCATACAAAATGCCCAGGTAAAGCCAGAGAAGGCAGAAATAGATTAGAATATAAAATAAGAAGAAAAAAAGTACAATGAATAGGAAGCAGTAAAAAATAAGGCCTCTATTAGTCCAACCATATCAGGATTCAGATTAAATACAAATGGTCTAAATATACTGATTAAAAGACAGAGACAGTCAGATGGATAAAAACACAATATCTAATTGTGTTACCTATAAAAACCTTACTTTAACAACAGAGATAGAGTAAAAGCAAGGCGATAGAGAAAGATAGATTGTGCTAACACTAATACAAAGCAACCTGGTTCAGTTATATTAATTTCACATAAAGCAGACTTCAGAACAAGGTGATTTAGAAGTGTGCTATTTAGTTTCCACATATTTGGAAGTTTTCTAAATATCTTTACTAATTTCTAATTTGATATCATCATGGAATATACTTTGCACAGTTTGAGGTATTTAAATGTGTGAAAATGTGTTTATGGTCTAGAAAGTGTGCTTGAAAAGAATTTGTATTCAGCACTTTGGGAGTAAAGCATTCCATTTATGTCATTTAGATGAGACTTTTTAATAATGGTTCTCAAATCATTTATTGATTTTCTATCTTATGAATCACAAGGAAATTATTGTTGAACACGCGATTAAAATTGTATATTTCCGCTTTAATTTGTTGATTTTTATTTCATATATTTTAAGAGTATATTGTAATTTGCATAAATGTTGATAAATGTATCATCTTTCTTGATGAATGTATCATTTCCATTCTTCCTGCCTAATTTTTTTTTGTCATATATTCACCGATGTACATGCTACAGATCATACAAAACCATTATTAGAATTTAAAAAAATCACTAATGAACTTAACAAATAACAAAGAGAAAGAGCTCGGAGTGATTGGAGGGGGCATCAGAGGGAGGGGGAGGTATCCCAATAACCATTTACGATTCTAAATTAATTAATTTTTTTAAAAGAATAAAAAATCACTAGAAAAAATGAAAATATACGAGGCAAAAACTGATATAATGGCAAGGAGAAATAGGTGACCACTGTCACATTTAGAGATTTCCACTCATTTCAACTGAAAATGGGCAGACCCGGTAGCAGAAAATCAATAAAAATACAGACAAACCAAGTAGTTATCCATTGTATATCCACATCTCTTCTTTATCCATTCATCTGTGATGGACACTTAGATTGTTTCTATACCTTACTTACTGCAAATAATTCTGTAATGAACATAGAGGTGCATGTATCTTTTCCTATTAGTGTTTTTGTGTCTTTGGATACACTAAAACAAAATAGCTGGATCAGATGATAGTTCTGTTACTAAGTTTTTAAGAAATCTCTGTAATTGCTTTCCATAATGGCTGTACTAATCTACAATCCCAACAAAAGATGAGTTCCTGTTATTTGCAACAACATGGATGAACCAAGAGAGCATTGTGTTAAGTAAACTAAGTCAGTGAGAAAAATACACATACCTTATGATTTCACTCATATGTGGAATATAAAGAAAGAAATCAAATGAACCAACAAACAAAAAATAAACTTAAGTACAGAAAACAGACTGGTGGTTACCAGAAGGGAAGGGCATTGAGGGTGGGTGAAATATGTAAATGAGGTCAAGTGTATGGTGATAGATGGAAACTGGACTTTGGTTGGTTATCATGATGTAATGTTTACAGATGCAAAATTATAATGCTGAAACTTATTTAACGTTATAAACCAATGTTACCTCAATAAAAATGTATTAAATATTTTTAAAAAACATAGATAAACTAAAGAGCATCATCAATGAGCATCATCAATCAACTGGATCTAATTAGCACCTACAAAATAACACACATGGCTCAAAGAAGTCTCAAGAAAAATTTAAAAAACATTTTGAACTAAATGAAAATGAAAACAACTTACCAAAATTTACAGAATACAGCAAAAGCTGTGTTAATAGAAATTTATAGAACTGAACATATCAGAAAAGAAAAAAAAATCTAAAATCAATCGTGTAAGCTTCCACCTTAGAAACTTAGAAAAAGCATTTTTATTAAATTTTAATTTTCTTACATCACTGTTCGTTTATGTACATTATTTGATTTCTGCCCTTGGGTGTAATCTTCATAAATCTCCCACCACAATATCACCTGTGAACTGTCACCATAGTCCCTTGTGTGAAAGAGAGCATAGGCGCTTCTTTAGGTGGCAGCCAAGGCAGGATAAGAGGATTGGGTACAAAGGAATATTCACCAGGACTGGGCAAACCAGGAGTACCTGAGGTTATCACCAGCAGCTGCAAGAAAATATCAGATTTTCTGAGTTCCTTCAATATGCCTTGTCATTTAAGACTCAGAACACTAAGAAATTGACAGTCCTTAAAGGGAGAATAAAGTATACTGAAGCATAGGCGACAAAAAGTAAGACTTTTACTTAGAACTATGTTATGTTCCTACTAGGAAGCTGCTTTACTGAAGAGGACTATGTGGGAAAGGCTTCAGCTCATTTCCTTAAAGTCACAAAAGGGTCTACTGGGCTTATTCTTGCTTTTCCTTTTTTCCAAAGTGTAGCCTTTGGGCTCTGTCATGCATATCTGGTAGTGTGATGTGGCATGTGGGAAGAAGTCCAGGGAAACTTAATGTATTTGATGTGTTCATAGCCAAAAATCAGAGTCTTTGCTAAAGTCCACCCCATCTTTTTCTTTGTCAGACTTTTATTAAAGCTCTTGTTTCCCCATTGGTGGGAGGAGAGAGACATTCTTTCTTAAGATATCATGCCTTGGTAAGTGGTTACCAGAATGTTGTTGTTACCCCATCATTTCTTGTCCTTTTAGAAAGGTCAATGCCAGGTCCCCACTGTGCTTAAAGGACTATCTTCAGTTTTCTCTGTCACTTTATCTCTCATCTCTTTAATAAACTCTCAATTTTAAAAAAAATGAGCAAATTAAACCCAAAATAGCAGAAGAAAATAAATAATAAAAATTAGAACAGGAATCAATGAAACCTAAGATAATAAATCAAAAGAAAAAAATCAACAAAACCAGAAGAGAAATAAAATGAATAAAATTTTACCAAAGTAAACTAAGAAAAAGATGAGAGAAGACACAAGTTACTAATATCAAAAATTAATAGAACTGTTAATATTCTCTTACTTATCTCATCTTAATGTGATAGTGATATCTCTATTTTAATTAAAATTCAGGAATTTATTTTGTAGATACAAAAAAAAGAAAAAAAATGATTATAAGGTTTATATTAATAGGCAAAATCCCCAGAACAACCAACACATTATTGAAGGAGAAAATGAAGTAAAAGCACTGATATTATGCAACTTCAAGACTTACGATAAAACTACATTAAGACAGTATGATTTGGGCAAAAGAATAGATGACTGATTAATTTAATAAAAGCGAGAGCCCAGAAACAGACACAAATGAAAGCAACTAATATTTAACAAAGGAGTAAAAGCATTTAATAGAGAAAAGTGTCTTTTCAACAAATGGTGTTAAAGCAACTGGCTATATGCAAAAAAAAAAAAGAAAGAAAGAAAAGAAAAAAGAAAAAATCTAGACACAGATCTCAACTTTTATTAAAAAATTAACTCAAAATGGATCATAGACTTAATTACAAAATTAAAATATAACACAAGAAAAAATTAAGGTGAACATGGGTCTAATGATAACACTTTAGATATAACACCAAAAGGATGATTTATAAAAGAAAAGAATTGTTCAATTTGACTTGATTAAAATTTTAAAATTCTGTTCTGCAAAAGACACTGCTAACAAATTAAAAAAATAAAAAAACAAGTTTTTTTTTTTATCCAACAAATACTGGAGTAAATATTTGCAGAAGACACACCTTATAAGGAATTGGTATCTAAAATTTTAAGAACTCATAAAACTCAGCAAGAAGAAAATGCACCCAATATAAAAATGGGGAATATATATGAACATAATACAATTGCCAGGGTATGGAAACAATTCAAATGCCCCAAAATTGATGCATGGCTGAAAAAGATGTGGTACATATACACAATGGAATACTATTCATCAATCAAAGAAGACAAAACTTATGTCATTTGCATCAACATGGATGGAGCTTGAAGGAATCATGTCAGTGGAAATAAGCCAGAAAGAAAAAGAGAAATATGGCATGGTATCACTTATATGAGGAATTTAGGGAAAACAAAGAAACAAATAGACAAGAAAAATTTAAAACTGTCAACAGAACTGAAACATAGAGCGAGATGGGGGAGGAGAGAAAAATTGGGAGAGGGATGGGCACAAGAGATTAAGATGATTCACGGGTGATAAGGTGGTGGGAGAACCTCAGGATAGACAATGGTGTAATATATATTTGTGTGTATATATATGTGTGCAATCAATTTTTAAAAAATAATAAAATTATCTAAATTAAAAAATGGGGACTATATCTGAACACAACCAAGAAAGACATACAGATTTTGCACTGATGAAAAGATGCTCAATATAATTTTTTGTTAGGGAACTGCAAATTAAAACAACAATGTGATACCACTACCTACCTATTAGAACAACTAAAATTAAATATATCAAATGCTGATAAGGAGGTGGAGCAACGGGAACGCTGATCCATTGCTGGTAGGAATGCAAAATGGCACAAAAACCTTGGCAGTTTTTTAACAAAAATGAAACAGACTCTTACTAGATGACTCACCAAAGGATTTTAAAAGTAACATCTACACAAAAATCTGCACACAGATGTCTACAGAAGTTTTACTCATACTGGCCAAAAGTTGGAAGAAACCAAGATGCCCTGCAGTTGATGAATGGATAGATGAATGTGAGACATCCAGAGAATAGAATATTATTTGGTGATGAAAAGAAATGAGCTATCAAGTCTCAAAAAGAATCTTAAATGAAGTAAAGAAACCATTCTGAACAGGTTACATACTGCATGATTCAAACTACATGACATTGCGTAATCCCCCATGCCCACTTCCAACTTTCTAATTCCATAGGTATAATGCAGGGCCTGGTAAATGGTATTTCCTAACAAGATCCCACAGACTCTTGATTTTGCTGGCCCTGCACATCAAGAGAGTGGTAAGTTTGAGAAAAATAGGAGCAAGGCTGAGCAGTAACCCAAGAGGGATTTTCAGAGTCTACAACTTAAGAAGCAACTATTAAATAATCTGAATCTTTTCTACCAAACATAATTGGGAGAAGTTCAGAAAGGAGTGAGAGTTAACCTGATAAGGAATTCAGAAATGAAATGTATTATCTGTTCCTTTTCTGCCTCACTCCTTCCCACCTCCCCTCCCAATACACACCCCATTTGTAACACTATATTGCTGTGCTGACCTGAAAGTCACACATTTGTTACAGGCACTGGGTAAAGGCACTGAGAAAGACAGGAGCGAACAGATGAGCCTAGCTGATGTAGAGGGTAATTTGGAAAATACTGCTATCATCACAGTAGGAAAAGGCCAAAAATGCTAGGCTAACTCGAATTTTCCAACCTCTGCCCACCTTTTTCTCTTAAAGTTTTATCCTAGATAGGTAAAGTCATTGGATTGGACCCTCAAAGACAATACTCTTCTGCCTCTCTACATTCAAGTATGAAACTTAATAGATAGTAGTGTGAAATTTAAAAGTAGCTGGGGAACATACTAAGTTTCTAAACAAAACAACTCCGATAAGTGCCCACAGGACCAAACACCCAACATTGCCTATTGTTTTCTCTGCAGTGTTTCTGGCAACCAGCAAAGTGGCTAACATATAATAAACGCTCCCTAAGTAACTACTGAAAGAATGACGGCACCTGTGGGAAATGACAGACGAATGTTCCCCTGGAAGTTGATAGTGCTTTCTTCCTAGACACAGACGTGTAGATGGTGGGTTCAGAAAGTCCAGCACCTACATGTAACATGAGCAAGGAAGTAGGCCAGCTGGCTCAGGTGTCGGAAGAGAGCACATGCAAACACTCCTCCTGTCTCCACCTGCCCACAGGGATGTGACTGATAGGTTACATTTACATGTAGCAGATAATCAGGAGGTCCACTCAGGAAAAAGAGGCACCTCTACTAGAAAGAAGTTGTCATTTCTTTGAACACTGTTGCAATGATAACAGATTTTTATTCTCATGCAGACCCACTAAACAGTGAGGACACTGCATTCTCAGCAGACAGAAACCACTCAATAAATATTTGTCAAAGCAATCAATGAACAAACGGCAGAGAAGGGGAATGTGAGGGCACTGCCCGGGTCGGACAAAGCTCTCCCTCTTCCAGTCCTTAGAAGGGAGCACTGTGCTGAGAGTACCTGAGCTCAGATGCCAAAGATGGGAGACTTGGATAGAGCCTAACACCTGGTACCTGCCTGCCCTAGGTGAGAGACAGAGAAGCATGCCAACAGAGACAATGAGATGGAAATAGACAGTACAGCAATGTAAAGATGCAAGCTATTCTTTCCATGCTGTGCAATGTGCATGCAAGATCAACAAGCAGCAGCCCCTACTCTTCACTCCTATCTAGTTTCAGAAGAGTCTGTGCTGGGCATCTTAAAGAAGCCCCCGCTGCTATCGATGGTTCTAGGGGTTAAGGGGCTAGCTTATCAGTGCAAAACCTAGTGCGCACCATCTCCATGAATGTGTACCTTGCACCATCCTCACCAAGCATGAGGGTGTCTTCAGTAGGTGGGGGAGTGGTAAGGCTTACTATGTAACATCCCTGGCATTTTGCCCCTGCATGGAATCAGATGTTCATTGTCCTACAGGAGCCCGCCAGGGTGCACAGGCTGTGATTGTGCCTGTCTTGTTCTGCGCTGTCCCTTCAACACTCAGAATAGTGCCAGCCACGTTGCAGAAAGTACATTCTCAGAAACATGGCACTCAGCCTTGCCATGCGCAGCAAGGTTCCCTCTCTCTGAAGTCTAGATGGGAGGGGACACTTGAGAGTAACTCACATATAGGATGATAGGGAAAAGTAGGATGGGAATTAAAAGAATGTGCACTTCCCAGCATTCTGAGCTCCTGAACACACTGACATTATTTGATGACATTCTTCTACAACACAAAGCTACCACACAGAAACCCTGCAATAACTAACCTTTGCTTCTCTAATACCCACTAGTCATTCAAAAATTCTAAACTAGGAGGAAGGAGCAGAGGTGATCGGCTGTCCTTCTTGGTGCAGTTGAGCCCACCCTCTCTGAATCCTTGCCCAGGTGCATTGCGTTGAGACAGCACTGGCACCCAGATAGCAAGGATTAGAGAGGGGGAGCAGGGCAGAAGGCTCGAGCACCTATAGCGATCCCTCCACAGAAAAGGGTCTCTGAGGCCTAGGTCTGCATGGGAGTAGGAAGGAGTCTCACACCTGTGTATGCTGGGGAAGGGATATAGTAAGGCGTCCCATTCTAGGAGCTATTCAAATTCAGCATGGGGATGGTAGCTGACAGGAAGGCCTATTCTCCGACTCATATTCGTGGTGGTAAAGACCAGCTTCCCCCTGCAGACTCCTACCTGCTCACTGCCCAGCAGCATCAGCAATTAATAAGTGCTCCATAAATATCTGGGGAAGGGGAGAGAGAAGTGACTAAGGGTGGGCTCAGGGAGACAGCTCCTTTGTCCAGGTCACAGGGATGCAAGGGGGGCAGGGCAGAAGCTCTGGTGTGTGAACATCTGTGTTAGCAATCAAGAGGAGCCCAATCCCGGTGCCCTCGTGCCTTTAGCCTGTATGTCCACAGGCTGTGTCCTGAGGAAGTTGACTTCCTAGGGGCCTGATAGACAGTAAGACTGGTTTCCTTGATGGGTTAGTTGACTGCAGCATTGCCCAATGGCAGGAAGTTAGTCAACTGGTCAGACAGATGGGTGAATGAACAAAGAAACACACACACACACAACTGAAAGAATAAGCAAACTTATTCTTACAGTGAGTGAAATGCTATACAGGCTCTGTCCCACCACAGAGTAGCTCACAGCTGTGTGTTCTCAGCAGAACATGCACAGCACAGTGCACGGCGCATGACATGTTCAGTAAATGTGTGTTGATCAAACTGGTCAGCAGATGCTTGCCGATGACAAGGCTCTCCCTCCTGTAATCCATGCACACAGGAGGTGCTTTGAGAATTAACAACTCCGATATGCAATGGGTACAGGAGAAGGAGCAGTGACTACCGTGCTAAGTGCATGTCCAGAGAAGTAATGATAAGGCTCTTCCATGATAGTGTTGGTTGTGCGCTTGCTTAACTTCTTTTGTTCACCAAGTGGGTAGCACTGTAGATAATGAGAGCAGTGAATGATACACAGAGACACAGTACCAGGAATGTGCATGAGAAACAGGAAAGTTCTACCCTCTATAGGCTAAGTCCCTTGGGGCCTGAGACCTCCCCCAACTTGCTTTTCACTGTATCTCTGGCACTTACATGAAACCAATGACTTTCAAACTTGAGTGAAGGTTAGAGCCAGTGGGAAGCCATGTTAGAACATAGACTGTGTATAGTTTATGATTTTATAGGTCAGGGGTGGCACCCAAGAATTTGCATTTCTAATAGGTTCCCACATGATACCAATGCTACTAGGCCAAAGTGAAGCACACTTTGAGAACCACCACTCTTAATGGCATTAAAGAAATGAAAAGGGAAGGGTGATGGAAGACTCTTTACTGTTTTAAGCATCTATAAGATCCCTCATTTTGAATTATTGGACAAGGGCAACTGAACTTGGTTCTTTGTACCCAAGTACCAAGAATGTGAGAGGAACTGAATAGAAGGCTCAGGCATCTTCAGATCCCGTGTATCTGTGCATGTGTGTGTGTGTCTATGTGTAAGAAACATCCATTTTTGCTTTACATATGATTTAACCTCTGATAATTAAGCAAAGGCAAAGTAATTATTTCTGAATTTGCATGCTGAGGAAAGCAGAAAGGACCACTTCATCAGGATCTGGCTGTGCAAGTAACATGTAGAAGCTTCGTTGCCTTGCACAATGACCACAGGTGGGAGGACACTGCTAGTGACACTCATTATCTTCAGCAGTCTGTGGGCGCAGCTCTGTGTATGGCAGACAAACCTTGTGTGTTTTTATACCTGAGTGTCGTGCGATTATAGTGAAGGTTTACCTTTCTGTACATAGTGTGCTCACTGGGATTATACAGGAATGGGAAGAAAAGCCCTCCCTGTGAGTGTAGTTCTCTGCTTGCAGGTCCATGAACTGGGTGTGTTGGAGGGAGGGGGCAGGATGTGTTGGGAAATCATGCTCTAGCATAACCTGCATGTGTTCAATATCCAGAACAAGTAGCAAAGATCGACTTCACTCTTCTGAACAGTTGCCCATCAGTCCACAGCATATGTGCACCGTGGTATGCTTATCAGACCCCCCCACCTGAATCAAAGGAAGGCAACCTGGTCTGTTTTGATCCCTGTGATATCTTCTGTGACCAATACAGAATGTGACATCTAGTAGATACTTGACTTTCTACGAAAGGAAAGGAGAAGAGGGATGGCGGTGGCACAGTAGTGCCATCTTGTAAAATGTGGATCAGGCACCTTCCCTCAGAGTCCTTGGACTGGGGCTGTTGATTCAAGACAGCATCGATGCTAGACTAAAAGAATGAGTGACATGCACCAGTGGGACTCACTCCATTTATGCGTCTCTACATGTGTGCCCACTCAGGCCCTTCTGCACCCAATGCACTGATGTGGGACCGTACTGAGGTTTAGAAGACTCACCTGTAGTCATCTGAGATCAGTGTGGGCGGGGAGGGGAGCATGTGTCTAATCACAATATGCAGCCTGCCCACCTCAGCACACACAGGCAGAAAGAATGAGGAGTCACATCTGGAAAGGATTGGTACTCCCTAGGAGCTACAAAAAAGGACGAGAAGGGAGGGGGGACACAGAAACACTCTGGCCTGTGTGAAGATGACGCCCCCCTCTGGAATCCTTGCCCAGGTGCACTGCATTTAGGAGAGCATCCTCACCCAGGTGCAAGGATTAGAGAGGGAGAGCCAGATCTCAGCACCTGCATCCCTTGCATGTGTGTTAACAAGAAAGCTCACTCCCTGATTCTGCCCAGCAAATTTATAGAGGATTGAACTAAAGAGAATATTCTCCCACACAAATCAATGTAAAAGTAGAAATGAGAAGTTTTGTGTTTGTGTGTGTGTTGGGGAAGAAGTAAATAAGAAGTCCCCCATGTGACCCACTCACTATCCATACAGAGAGGATTGATGAACAATAACAAAATCATTCTCCCCCCCAGACTGTAAGGTCCAAGAGGATCAGGAATCTTGTTTACTCTTCTATGTCCAATGTTCAGCACCATGCCCAATAAATATTATTTGTGGAAGGAAAGGTAAAATGGGGGACAGGGGGTAGGCAGGCATGCAGCAGGCAGCCTTGCACACTAAGAAGTGATGTACAGACCCTCTGTTCTTCTCCATGAAGAGGTGACTCACCCTCCAGAATCCCTGCACCGGGGCATTGCATTGAGAAAGCATACTGACCCGGCACAAAGGATGAGAGATGGGGAGCAGAGCTGAAAGCTTGTGCACTTGCATTCTGAACATGTGTGCATTTAACTCTTAGGGTCCCATTCCCTCAGAGTATCACTACCTGCCTATAGTGCGTTTACTGCATCTCCCCAGGGTGGGTGTGTTCCCAATCCCACGCATGATGTCACACAGCCACTCTCTCAGGCAGACCCTCTGAATAGGCACAGAGGGTGACCTCTTTTTCAGAGCATATGAGAGTCTGCTCTGTGTCTGGGGTTCAATGAGCGTTGGGCCAGCATGTGCACAGCAGTGTGCATGTGCACGAACATGTTGGACAGCATAGAGAAGGGGTACCCATCCCCTGAGAAAACATAAGCGCATTGCAGGAAACACTTGCTGTGTGAGTCTCAGCAGCCATCGTAAGCCTTGCCACTACAGTATTTGACAGTCAGCACAAAGGAACAAAGAGCAAGTTCATGCCCTGATGTATATGCAAGTCTGTCCCTAGGAAACAGAGCCCAGAGATACCCCCTAAAGAGCCTAGAGACAAGGACTCTGGGCCAAGGATCTTGTCTATCACATCCAACATTATACTTCTAATACTCACTGCAGGACTTGCCACTTCATAGCAAACTCAGATATTTGAAGGAAGGTAAGAAGATGAAGAACTGATGTACAGGTACTCATCCCTTCTATCCACACGAAGACAAGGCTCCGCCTCTTTGAATCCTTGAATAGGTGTGTTGCACTGAAACAGCACTCACACCTAGGTTCCAAGGATTCAAGAGAGGGAGCAGACAAGAAGGCTCAGGCACCTGCTCTGTATGTGTGTGCACACGTGTGTAAAGACCAAGTCTTATTCTCACAAATGGTCTGCTCTGTGAGTGACTGGCAGAGAGGCAGAGTATGTTCTCTCCTGCATATTCTGCATGAGACCAATGAGGATTCATGCTTTTGTGTATTTGTGGGCAATGTTAACAGGAAGCTTGTTTTGTGGCTCACCACTTCCAGGGCATGTAAGTAGAAGGTAGAATATCTGATGAGGAATCTCATTCTTCTCTCTTGACTGCAAGCAACAGGAGAGCAGGGCCTAGGAGCACCTTGTTCACTACGCATGCTCACCACCCAACTTAGTGTCATGTGTAGTATAGCAAATGGATGAATACTTGTGCGGTGGATGTGGATGGAAGGAGGATAGAAAGATGCTCTGTCCTAAATGAATATGATGCACTGTCTGGAATTGTTGTCCAGGGGAGACTGATTCAGACAGTATCCTCACTCAGGGAGCCAGGATTAGAGAAGGGGAGTGGGACAGGGGCCCCCTGTGTGGGTTCAACAAGAGGACTTTTCTTCACAGATAGTGCTTACTTATGATGACATCAAAAAATTGAAGGTTCTTGAGCTTCACATTAAGATGTCTAATTGAACACCTATGTTGTTTGTTTTCTCTGATAACAAAAACAATGACAAAAAAGTATAAACCAATAAAAACAAAGAGGTTGGGAGAAGTGTGTGAGCAAAAAGATAGTATGAATATGAGGTACCTCAAAGGTTCACCCACCAAATCCTCTGTGAGAATATGTGACAAAGTAGCAGAGTCAAATGCAATTAATCTCAGACTCCAACATGCGCCAGAATGGCCTGAAGAACTTGGGGATATACAGGTCACAGGGGTTTTTGATGTCACAGGCCCGGGTTAGAGCCCAAGAATGTGCATCACTGACAGATTCCCAAGCTGCACTGCTGCTGCCGCTCTGAGATCACAGTTCAGGGGGCAGTAGCATGGCGGGTAAACTATCTGTTTGGTGGCCACAAACTGGTTTGATTCCAAGTTCACCAACATAGGCTGATAGCAGGAACTTGATTTTCCCAAGGTCATGTTACACCTCTGGAAATGGAGACAAAAAAGTCTACCTCACACTGTCATCAGAAAATGAGATAGGGTGACAAACAGAAAGTGAAATGCAGCAGTGGGTGCTGAGCATTCATCATCTGTACTTCCACTTATATGTGTATATGGACTTGACATTTCAATCAATGGATGTGCATTTTTAAGGGAGGTAAGCATGCTCCCACATGCAAGGATCATATGAGGGGCAAGAGATCTGCATGTCTCTGAGAATAAGCATCTGCATGGGAGGAAAGAATTGTCTTGAACACCTTGTGTGTGCCTGAGCTGATGAGTTTCTTCTCCAGTCTCCCATTTCAACCAAGTTTGCATTCCTCCATGTATAAAGAATATGAAGAATGCCCAAAGGCTCATGTGTGAGACAGAGACACAGAGATACCAAGAATACAAATGAATGGGTGAAGATAGGGGTATTTGCCCCATGAATATAAAACCAAAAGGTTCCACTGTATCTCCCACCTGTGAACCTAAGCATGCATGGGATCCTCCTGCACATGCTCAGCCTATGATGGCCTCTGCCTGTGCTTGGTGTATAAGTACATCTGGACATCCGTGCAAGTGAATGAGAACACTGCACCTCCACTCAACTTCTCAAGAGAAGAACACGGAGGTAGGGCATTGCTCTTCCTGGCAGGGGTAAGTGAGTCAGGTCAGAGAACCAAGGCTCCGACTCACTTCAGTGGGACTCTGTATACAGGTCCATCCCCCTGAGAGTTGCCTGTGTGTCCTGGGATTCCTCCCAGAGGTGCTCAGCACATGGGAACACAGGGCTAACCTCATCAGCTGGGCATATGTACATGCCTGCACAGTGGGGCAGAAGTCTTCCATTTGTACCCACTAGTCAGTATACTAGGGGATTAGGACTGTCCTGTTCAATTTTGGCTCCCTTCATGCAGACTGGCACACAGTAGGAAGTCAATAAATAGTGGCAGGCAGGAAGAACAGGGAAGTTATGTGCTTCCATCTACAGGTAAAGCTCAGCTCATTCTGAATGCATACCCAGGTGCATTGTATGAAGAAAGCACTAGCAACTTGTCAGAGGCTGTGGGTTGAGACCAAGCAGGGCTCATGTAGGAGATGAAGAATACTTCATTCCACCCTTCTCTGTCTTCAGAACACTGAAGATGGAATGGCATGATTGACCTCCGTTGGACAGCAGTATCTCCATTCCTGCAATGTTTACCTTAAGAAACATTCCTTGGGAGTTACCAACAAATATATGGGTGAATCCCCTGCCCGTAATTATCTCACGAGAACTAATATTTTGCCCAATTTTATAGTACTCTAGATATATGTCTTCCTTGGTTAATTGGTCGTAAAACATTCTCTTGGCCACTTTTCCCCCCCTTTGTCTGAAGCCTTTATAAGGATTAGTGGGGGTCATTAAAATTTCTACTGGTCATGCTTCCAGTAGCCCATGGCCTTTGGCTGTCAATCTCTCTCATTTGTCCTTTCTCGCACATTGTGCCCCTGGATCTTTACAACAACTCATTCCCCGGGGTTAGAAAGGAGCAAACGAGAAAGCTCCTGCAGGTGGAGTGGGAAAAACAAAAGGAAAAGTTCACTTTTCTAAGTCCCTTGAACACATGAAGGCAGGCTTAATAGGAGTAGGGAATTTTATTCCCTGGTACAAGTGCATAAGACAGTAAGCCCGAGGTCCCTGATGCTTTGCCAAATTGAACTGCCAATCCAAGAGACAGTGAAAAAGTTTTATGAAAGGAATGAGGAGTGGTGGATAGAGGCCCTTGTTCCTCTGTGCAGAAGACACTCACCTAATTGTGAGCTCTTGTCCAGGTACATCACTCTGGAATAGCACCTGCACCTGGGTACTAAGGATGGAGGACGGAGCAGAAGGCTCAGGCACCCCCACACTCGGTGTTGGCACACGTCCCCAACACACACATAAGAAAGAAGAGCCGTTCCAATCTTTGACTCATTTTTCTTTCCTGCCTCCCCTCCAGTATGGCGGTAACCCCAGTTGCGTCTAGCTTTAAGCTATCTGACCACTTATCACCACTCCTACCATCTCTTTATCAATCTGCCACCTGAATTATTTCCAACATCCCCGATTGTGTTCCTGTTTCTATACGTGATCGCTCTGACAGTCTATTTAATACACAACAACCAGAATACTGCTGAACAAAGGCATGTAAAACCCCTTAAATCCTGATTTTGAATTGGAAGTTTGAAAACTAACTTTTATCTAAAACCAAGACAAAACAAAAACACCACATTGTTTCTGTTCCGATGGTCCAAGAACTTAAAAAAAAATGATCAATTTGGAGGCAGTGAGTATCCCAAGTGCCTAGAAAGTGGCCTCTAATTACCATATCCCATGAAAGGAACCGAGCCTTCTTGTAGACATGATCTAGATTTCAGGTCAGGGAAAGGTGTTTGAGATGAGTCTAGAAGAACATTTGTTCATGCCAGAAAGCAAAAGAAGCTACTGAATAACCGCTTAGGTCATGTCAAAGAACTCAGGGACAGTTTAAAGAAGCTCAGCCCAACTAAAGATGGGATATTCGAGCTTCACGGAGGATAAGAATGACAATGTGTTGGAAGTCCATTAACTTATCACAATATTTTTTTAAAATCCTCTTTGGGGTAAGCTAGTGAGCCAACTCATTATTTTGAGCACTGATGAAAAGAATCCTGTCTTTCCCATAAAAGCTACAGCACTGGGTAAACAAACAGTAGATGAGGAGAGTTTTTCTTCATAGTAGTTTTCTAGGTAGTAAACAGAAAAAAAATAATGGAATTAAGAGTATTTTCATTTTTCAAACCTAATGAAATAATGGCTCTAGGAATTACATGTCAATGACAACTAACATCACAGAGAGAGAACCAGTCATTATGAACCTCTTGATGGAAGTATTTCAGGCCCTTTTGCCAAATTAAGCCTGAATTCGATCAGGCTTCTAGAAACAATAATCAATTTGCAGGAAATACAAATAAGGAAAAGGAACATGTAAACTACATCACAGGGATGCAATCAGAAATATAGAGATTATGGGAAAATGTAGGACAAATGGCCCAATTTCTTCCAACAAATAAGTTATAAGCAGAGAAAAAATATAGTGGAGAGTAAAGTTTTAATTCAGAGACTTCAGATAACCAAAACCAAAACACTATACAGACTTTATTTCAATCCCAATTTATGATGTTTTTGAGACAACTGGAAAACTAAACAATGGTCATTCGATGATATTTAGAAATGACTGTTAATTATTATTAAGTATGATGATAGAGTTCTCCAGTTTGAGAGAGATGTGCCAATCATCAGCTTTTCCTTTACTCCATCAGGTCTTCCTACTCCTCATTCCTCTCTGCTCCTCCCACAATGGCCTCTTTGTTGTCCCCAGAACACAACAAGCCTTTCCTGATTGCCCTTCTTAATCCTAAAAGTCTCCCACCCCACCATCTCCACTGCCACAGCTCCTATCCTACGCCCTATCCACTTTTCAAGCTATATGATTCTCCAGAGCACTTATCACAAACTGACACTGCATTTTACTTACTCACTTTGCTCCCTGCCTGTCTTCCCCAATTAAGTCAGGGATTCTTGCCTTCTGATCACCAATGCATCCCTGGTGCATAGAATAATGCTCAACACGTGGCAGATGCTCAGTAAATATTTGTTGAATGAATGAATGAATGAATGAATGAATGAATGAATGATTTGTGGAATGGCATAGCTGCAAACCCTAAGACTGGGAGAGAAAAGCTCACACTAATTCATGTCTACATGTCTAGAAGACAGATCTTCATTCACCCTCTTGTGCAACTAAATATTGAGAAGGTATGTGAGAGTGAGGGGACCCCAACTCTGGCATCCCAAATTTATATGTGAAGGTATATATACACTTCCACATGTGTTAAAGAGCAGATGTGCTTTAATCTCCTTCACACACAGGGTTTGTGAAAATTAGTCAGAAGACTCCATTTCCATCAGGCCACATGTACTGAAGTCCCAAGATGATTCTCTCTCCTCCCTGCTGGGTGATATTAAGGAAGGAACAGCTGAAAAAAACTCACCTTCCTTCTAGGCTGTGCTTGTCCATGAGTGTGAGGCCTGCACATTGGACAAGAGAAAGGCAAAAGAAGGTGCCCTCTCCTGCATGAGCTATGCATGACTGGGATGGGAGGATGGACATGAGGCAAAGGTTTTGTCTTTCCCACCACCTATGTGTCTGTGAAGGTGCATGAGCACATGCGCAAGAGAGCAAGGAAAGCTGAGGCTCACCATCCTGCAAACCCTGCATGTGGGAGGGGTATTCGAAAGCTCGCCCTCCACCATGCAAGGGATGTGAGAGAGGGAGCAAGAAGAGGCTCATTCTCTTGACACACAGTGCAAGTTGCTCTAGCAAGCGAGGCACATCAGCCCATGGGCAATGGGCAGCAAGAGAGCCATGCTGGGCAAGCCGAGCAGGCACACACCGACAGCCCCTCATCCAGGAGTGAGGAGGTTCACGCACTGGTGTGTGTGTGTGTGTGTGTGTGTGTGTGTGTGTGTGTGCCCGCACAGGGAGCTTCTGAGGGCGGTGCCACGTGAAGGCCTTGGTGGCCTCTAGTATGTGTCTGCATTCATGTCTGTGAGATAGACAGGAAGCAGGCTCCCCCTCCTGCAAGCCTTGGGTGTGGGAGGGTAGTTAAGATGCCAACGGTCCTACACTCAAGGCATGTAAGAGAGAAAGCAAGGCTGAGGTTCATTGTCCTGGACCATGCGCATGTGTGTGTGTCCTAGAGTCCTTGGTCAGACATGTATATGACTATATGTGTCGGATATGACATAATGAGGTATGTCGGTGTGTACAGTCATATATTTACCTTCACAAATGTCACTTTAAAGTACCATTTTTTTCCTGATTTCATTTTTCATTCCTACCATCAACATGGCATTTCTTATTTGCAGGGCACTATTCTGTTTTTTGTGCATTAACTCATTAAATCCTTATAAAAGATCTACAAGGCAATCATCACTATCCTATTGTACAGATGAAATAACACATGACTGTGCAGAGAGGACAAGGGGCAAAGCTCAGCATCTCACAAGCTGGTCATTACCAGGCAGATAAGAAAAGGATGCTCATTCTCCTGACCATTGAACGCATGGGGGGGGGGGCACGGTGGGCTGGCAGGGTCGCAAGCCATAATGTGTGAGGCACATGAGGGCATCTCACTGCCCTTGTGCTGCATGGTGAGATGGGAGGGAGGGTGTGAGTGTGAGAGGGGCTACTGGGGCTGCAAGTGTGTGCTACACATAACAGGGAGGCTCACTCCCCAGCACATTTGCTTGTAGTCATCACAGGAGCTGTTTGTGGGAGGTGTTAGAGAAAGTCCACCAAGTAGAAAAGCTACATGCACAGCATGAAAGATTGTAGGGTGCAGGCATGGAAAGTCTGGACACAAGAGCATCAGAGGGAGAGGCAAGACAATGAACTTGCTAAGAAGATTCACTTCAGCACCAATTCATAGGAGGGAGATTCAAAAGGAACAGCTTCAGCAGGTTAAGGAGCTGAGAAAGACAGAGAACAGAAGAAAAGCCTGTGCAAGAAAGAGAGGTAAACCTAAAGTTGCCTCTTCCCACCTGTTGGTAGTGGCTTCAAAAGTACTCCCTCCACCAGGCAAAATATGGCAGCAAGGGAACAGGTGTGATGGTTCACCCTCTGCAAGCATGTCTGTGTGTGCACATGCCCCAAGAAAGATGCAGAAATATTGTAGAATGTGCACACTGCAGGTATGAGGGGAAGGAAGGTGAGGGGAGGGGAGGGGGAGGGCAAGGAGGAGAGATCCACTCTCCTGTCAACTCCAGAAAGAGCTGAATTAGGGTGATGTAATGGAGGAGGTGAAAAGTGGCTGTGTGAGACACATATTAGGCATATATTTTAAAGGAGAGCCAACAAGATGTGATGATGGTCTGGATTTGGAGTGCGGAGGATAGAGTAAGCTTCAAAGATTCCAGGATATTAAAATCCTATGCATCTTTGTTCTGAGCAATTGGGGAATGTCACTGACCGAGTTGAAGAACAATGAAGGAGGGAAATCAGAACTTCAGTTTGAGATGCTTATTAGACATCCAAAAGCAGCTGTTGAGTACACAGTTGGATACATGCATCTGGAAAGCAGGAGAAGAGTACAGAGTGGAGGTATAAATGTGGAAGTCATCCATATAGCATATAGCATGATTTCTCACAGGGTAAGATAAGGACAGCTGAGTACAAAGATTAAGTCTAATATCTCGCCAATGTTTAGAATTCAGGAAGAAGAGGAAGAACCATCAAACAAGACTGAGAGAGATTAGAGAGGTAAGAAAACAAAAAAAGGAGTGTGGAGTCCTGGAAATGCATCAGAGTCTCAAGACAGAGGAAAGGAGCAACTGCAGATTTATCAAATAAGATAATGAAGGAGTGCGTTCAATTTTGTGATGTGAAGGGCATCAAGGACATTGGCAAGGGTGACTTTAGTGACATAGTGAAAACCAAAGCCTTGATCGGAGGGTATCCAGGAGAGAATAAAAGAAACCTAATTGGAGAAAGAGTCAGCTTCTCTAGGAATTTTTCTGTAAAACAGAATAGAGAAATGGATTAAAAACTGGTTTTATTTTTTGTCAATGAAAGAGGGAGTACTTTCAAATTTATAATGTAATTATATATAATGGAATTACAATTAACTTCATGTATTCTATATATTAAGTTCATATATATGCTTATAGAATGGAAATTGAGGTCCAAAGAGGACAAGTTGCTTGTTCTTGATCACAAAGCAAGTAAGAGGTCATGCTAGCATTATCACAGATAATCAGTTTGCCAAGATGATGGCAAACCCCAAGCTCCATACTCCTACATGTGTACGAGAAGTAAAGGTGATAACTGACTCCTGGCACATCCTGGGTATACATGCATGGGGTAGAGGGAGGAGAGAAGAGAGAAAGATCAAGAATGTACAATAAAAAGTTTCAAGTTTCTGTTATAAATGGTGTGGGGGCACACACAGAGAAAAGAGTAACAAGGAGGCTGAGGAAGCTGAAATGTTAGGGGAACAGAGTGTCTTGAATGAACTCCACGCACTGATGTTTTATGAACTCTATCCCAACCTCCACGCCAAAGAGAGTCCAGGTGCTGAGAGATACAACTTCCATCCTGCCATGAATCTGCCACTGACACTTGACTTCTTAAAGGGAGGTTTCTGGGAACTAAGGGTGGAGTTAAGCAGCCAGGCTTGGTATAAATCCAGACACATGTGGGCCTGCACTCTCTTGGTCTTGCCAGCCTTCAACGTACTCTCAGGAGTCCCAGTTCAGACAGCATTACTAGTAGGATGCATTGACCAATTAATCTCTCTATGCCACTCTGGGTTACCCCCCTTGACAATTCTCTTGTAAATAAACCTTTTATTAACCTTTCTCTGGGTGCATGCCCTTGGGTCTTGTTCTGAGATTTTTGGTTTTTTTAAGTGTGTAGGTGAGGACTCACACACAGGCCATCCTGTTTCCTTTTGGGGTTGCCCTATAACAGTATAACATTTTACTTTAATTCAAGCCATATGTGAGGTGGGAGGGGAGCAGCACTAGAAGGCTCATGGTCCTGAGGGGCTGGGTGAAATGAGACAGCTCAGGTGTCTCTTACATGCTCACACCACACAGGAGTGTCCATGAGAAAAATAAATAAAGGAAAGTGCAGGGTAAGAGAGGGAAGTGAGAGGGAGAGAGAATGGGAAGGTGCAGATTCCAGCAGGCAGAGTCCTTGAGGGAAGGAATCCATCAGCAGGCTCACTTCACATCTGTGTGTGAGGAATCATTTTTAAATAGCACAAAACACTGCATGCTCAAGGTGGAAAGGATGGAACAGTTCAAGCAGCTTGCACTCTTGCATAAATATAGAGGAAATGGGGAAAGGGGTGCAGAGAGCAGAAGCAGATATGGGGTAGATAAAAGAATGCATACTATACATTGTTAGTGGGAATGTACACTGGTCCAGGTTCCATGGAAAATTCTAGAAGTTCCTCAAAATATTAAAAATAGATCTACCATATCATCCAACAATTCCACTCCTAGGTATCTACCCAAAGAATACAAAACACTAACTTGAAGAGACAGATGCTCTCCGGTTTATTGCAACACTGGATATAAGAGCCAAGTTATAGAAACAACCTAAATGCCCAACTAACAGATGAGTGGGTTAAGAAGATTAGGTATAGACACATAATGGAGTACTCCTCAGCTGTTTTTTAAAAATGTAATCTTACCATTTGCAGCAACATGAATGGAACTGGAGGTGATTATGCTAAGTGAAATAAGCCAGAAGTAGTAAAACAAATACTGGATGATTTCATTCATATGTGGACTATAATAAAACAAAGGAACAGATAAACTAAAGTAAAATGAATCCTAGAAATATGACTATAGACTTGAGGCTAGTAGAGGGGGAGGGTGGAGTGGGGTTGAAATGGAAGAGGGGCCATGGGGTTGTGGTGGAGGGCTTTGGTGCTTTGGTGGTGGGTGTAGTTACATACATCTGAGCAGATGTGAATCTATTCACCAAAACAGATGTAGTATTATAAACCAAGGATACCTTAATAAAAGTTACAAAATAAAAAATATAAAAAGATAGATATAAAAAAGAATGCTTACTGATGAATCCTATGAAAACATTTAAACATCATAAATATTCACACTTCTTGTGATGTAAATAATCACTATGTGAACAATGTACCAAAACCTTTGAAACAACTAAAAGCTTTTAGTGTATAGACTAAGGAAAGTAATTTATTGCAGAGTAATTTTTATATTCTTTTGCTTAGATGTCAGTTGTTTAACAAACTTATTTTGAGGTAAAGAGCCAAATGTCTATTTACTTCACATTTTCTGTAGTCTTCTATCTTGTTGGCCAATAGATTGTAGCTTAGATATTGCCCACCATCTTTAAAGGATAAACTCCCATTCTTTTTCTCCAGAGAGGCAGACTCATGGAGTCACATTGCATTATAACACTACACAAGTTCCAGGTGTGCATCACTAAAATTCAACATATGTATATACAACATTGAGTTCACCACCAGAAGCCAATTCTATCCTTCCCCACACAGTTGACCTCTTTTATCAGATTTACCCACTCCTCCCCTTCTAATAGCCACTAATTGGCCTTATTATCTAAAAGTCTATTTTGTTTCATTTATTTCATCTGCATGTTTTCTCTATATGCCACATATGAGTGAAATAATTGGGTGTTTGTCTTCCTTAGTCTGGCTTATTTCACTAAGCATAATACCATCTAGGTCCACACATATTGTTGCAAATGGCAGGGTTTCCTCTTTTGTTATAGCTGAGTAGTATTTAATTTTGTACATATACCTTCTCTTGTGTGTGTGTGTGTGTGTGTGTGTATATATATATATTTATATATATATATATATATATATATATATATCTTCTTCATCTACTCACCAATCAATGGGTACATATGTTGTTTCCAGTTCTCAGCTATTACAAACAAAGTTGCAATAAACAGGGGGTGTATATGCCTCTTAAAATTAGTGGGGTTCTTTCCAGGTAAATTTCCAAAAGCATGATAACTGGCTCTTGTGGACCGTCTAGTCTTAATTATTCAAGGAGTCTCCATTCTGCTTTCCATAATGACTGCACCAATTCACATTCCTACCAAGAGTGTTTAAGGGTTCTTGTCTTTCCACATGCTCTCCAACAGTTGTTGTTTCTTGTCTTGTGGACAATATTCCCACAGGTGTGAGGTGATATATCACTATGGTTTTGAATTACATTTCTCTAACAATGAAAAGTGAACATCTTTTCACGTGCCTGTTGGTCAGCTGTATGTGTTCCTTGGAGAAGTGCCTATTCATATCCTGTACCCATTTTTAAACTGGGTTGCTTTTTTGCTGTTGTCGAGTTTTGTGAGTTCTTTGTATATTTTGGAAATTAACCCCTTGTCAGGCTACATGATGAGCAAATATCTTTTCCCACTTAGTAGAATGCTATTTAGTTTTGATGCAAATTTATTTCACTTCATGGGAGCTTTCATTTGTTTATTTTTACTTTTGTTTCTCTTGGGGAGGCAGATTTCTTTTTATTTCTCCATGTGTTCCAATATACAAAGCAAATTAGGAACCGTCAGAAGTATTCTTCTGCTTTACTGTGTGTGGGGGTGTGTATATGTGCACACATTTGAACACAAACATGCCTGTGAATCTGAGCCAAGTTTTCTAAGTTCACAATCCTACAAAGCATGCTGTGTGAAGGGTATGAGAGAAGGCCAAGTAGTTCAAGAGACAGGGAAAGCCCAAAAGGCTTGCTTGCACATCTGCAAAGCTTTTGTGTGGGAGGGGAACTAAGACAGCTCACACCCTAACATCTGGAGCATGTGAAACCAAACAGGTCAGGAGCTCTTGCTCATCACAGTGTACATGCACAGACACAGGTGTGAGGAGACCAGGGTTAATAATTACTCACCTTTGAAAATCATCTCTGTATGTTGTCAGGGTACGGAAGGTGTCACTCTAATAAAGCTCACTCTTGTTAATCATGTCTATTAGAAAGTCATTTAAGAAATCTCTAGCCTGAGTAGTATGAGGCAAGGTAGAAAATGTGAAAGATGTTCCAACTTGAACTTCATTCCTTCTACCCTTCAGAACATGCAAAGCATGTTGTTTTCAAACAACTCTTCTTACCTCAGAATTTTCCTTAGCCCTATGGAACAAGAATCTGCCACTGAGTTGTGTTTGGTATATGGGCTACTTTCTTTTCTGTTCTCTCAAATTTAAAAATATAGACAAATTTGTGGTTTGTTTTGTGGTTCCCTGCCTCTAAGAAAAAAAGAAATCTGCACCCTGCAGAGTGTGTGAAGGCTCGCTGGCCTGCAAACTTCACATGCAGAAGTGAGGGGATCTGAAGTGTGCCCTCCTCCTCCTCAGCAAGGCACACAGAAATGGTGACAGAATCAGAAAACCCTTGTCTCCAGTACAGAGAAAGAGAGAGGAAAGACACACAGAGAGGCTAACTGGCTTGTAAACCCTTTCTATGGGAGGGAGATTGAATGAATTCACACTCTGAGACATAAATCTGTATAAGGCATGAGGTCCATGAGGTAGCAACCAGGTGAGAGAGTCAGTGTGCCGCAGCTTTGAGCTAAAGAGACAAGTTTATCCGCACCTGTCTTGAGTTTGCTCATATGATCGCCCTGTTGGTAGCACACTTTGGGAAGAAGTGGAGAGCTGGGCAGGAAGGTCAGGAGGGCAAAATGACTGGACACAGTGAGAACATATTCCTGTGCATGTGTGAGCAGGAAAATGCAAGGTGAACATGGGGAGATGGGGCCTGTGCTCCTGCATGCCTGCATTGTTTGTTTGGGTTCCTGGTTCTGCCACTAAAGGCCATGTCTTGTGATCATAGGCCTGTATTTCCTCATCATCTGAGAGGTTGCTGGAAGAATTAACCAGGACAGCAAGGCAAGTGCCTCGCCTAGTGCCTGGTGTACAAGAGTGCTAACTAAATGTCAACCATCATTGTGGGAACTGGTGGCAGCAAAGTAGGTCCCTATAGAGAAATGTCACTCAAAGACTCCCATCAGTGCCTGTGAGCCCCCACTATTTACATTCTTTCTTGTCTGAGGCTAAAAGGAATTCCTAAGAGGTATTTAGTTCTAGATTATACTCTGTACACAACAACCTACATGTCAGAGAGAGAGATAAAGAGATAACTAAGGAGACAAACATAAAAGTGAATCTTGTGTCAAATTATTCATTATTATAATTTTGAAAAAAGAGAGAAGGTGGAAAAATGGACTGAAGACAGAGATGGCTGTGTATGCACATTTGGGAGGTGAATTAGAAGGTGCTCAGGTCAAGTGTAAGGAGTGTAGAATATACAACATAGACACTACACATAAAGGGCAGGACCAGGAAGTTGTGACACCTCTGGCAGAAACACTGGTGACTAGAAGGATAAATAATGAGTTTCTGGAGATCATGAGGCAATGATACATTTAATCATTCCCCAAACCAAGAAACCCTCCCCCAAAGGAAACATACACTTAGGGCTTCATCTAATTCAGGCTAGGACTTGTGTCAAGGAGTATGAAGTCTCTACCGCCAATGAGTCTTATGAAACACTCTCTAAACTCAATCCCAATTCAGACTTTAAGGTGCCATGAAAACATAACTAAATCAGATGAAATACTCAACTAGCAATATAAGGCAGTAGATGAAACATGCAAAAATTTGGGGGAGGAGAGACATTACTACAGTCCAGATGGGTTGGAGTACAGAGCAGTTCAAGAGGGTGGGGAGAAACTGAACTTATCAAGAGGAAGAGGAGGGTATTCAGGAAGGAAGGGAGGAGAATACATAAAGTTGCTACCAAGTTGCAAATAAACCAGTTTGGCTGGAGTGAAGAATTCTGCCAGGAAGAAGAGGTTAAATGAATAAGGCCAAGGCTATGTTGTGGCCCTAAATGTTGCAAAAATAATAATGAACTGAACTAACAAATGAGCTAAACACCTACACCAGAGAGAGAATTTTAGGTGGCTAGCTGACATTATTTCTCATAATTAACACATCCACTTGGCTGCGAAGAGCAATAAACTAAAACTAACCCCTCATGTTTGTGTGTAGTCTATTTTGGGGAATGAGAGTAAAGTTGATATTTAATTTTTTGAATGAGCTAACTTAAATATAGCAATTTCAGATGGATATGAAGATTGTGAAGACTAAGCAAATGACTGAGAAGGCTGGCAAAACAAATTCACAGGAAATGGGCAGTTACTGAAATTTTATAAGTTGGAGAACATAATGCTTCTTTAGGAAATTGAGTCTAGCGACAAGTGGAAATATGAATTGACACCAGGGTAATTACCACAAAAGTTCAACTCTTACAACCAATAGATCAGGGAGTTCAGGAGGGCCTGAACTAAACTGAGCAGAGATGAGAGCAGACAGGAAGTGACTGTGAGCAGGATGGTGGGGGAGGGTGGTGAGGAGAGATCTAACAGAGTTCAAGAGCAGAAATTGGCAACACATTCTACCGGATATAACAATGTTGGGAACAAGGCTTGAATGAGATGATCCAGGAGGCAGTAAAAATGAGAGGAGCATAAGGAGCACTTTAAACAACCTACAGAATTTGGACTAATGAAGCTAGTTTGTGATTACATGAGAAAATGCCAAGGATTCCAGCATTAGCACACATGATGACTTGGGCTAAAAATTAGGTAGTCACAGGAAGTGGTGACATTGTGTTGCAAAGCAGAAAACAAGAGAATGCTTTTGCTGCACACATAGCAACACATTTAAAATGCTTTTCTTACCCTTAATTTTGGGCAAGCTATTTGGCATTCCCAATGTAAAACTCTAATTTTCCCCTCATTTCTCAACCCTGTCCCTCTGCAGCCTAGATATAACACATGATAAAACTGGCAGTTGAGAGGATTTTATTTTATTGCTCAAGGGAAATTTAAACAAAACCAAACCAAAAGAGAGACAGCTTGGAAGGACTTTACTCATGAGCTCAAATCCCCTCTAAAAATAGACAGTTCCACCATTCATTTAGTACATAAACTTATTACATCTTACAACTTGGAGAACTGGCAGAATGAATAGACTTATTATCTCTTCATTTATGCTTCTCTTAAGAGCTGTCAAGCCCTTGCCCTCTGCATTTCCTCTGAGAACCCACTCTAAGAACATCTTTCCTCTGCACACAGAGGAATCACAGACTGCTTTGCATTCCAGTTATTTGCATTTTGCCTTATCTCTCCTAAAGGGAAGAGATTGATTTGGACATTCCTGGATGGTGGGGGGTGGAGGGGGTGGACAGAGACAGGGTCATGCTCCGTAACTATCTGTGAAATAAATCTGTTTGCCTTTAGGCTAACAGAAGCATCTAGGCTAACCTGTCGTACGGCTGATCCTATCCTATTTGAGGTATTGCCATTTCAAGGACCCCCAAAATGTTTTATCAGCAACGATTCAAATTGCTCCCCTGTCACCAGTATCATACAAGGAGATACAGATAAAAGGATGTACTAATGTGGGCAGATTTCAAGGTGTGTCAGGCTTTGGGACAGTACTCCATGCTCAGTCATTCTTCTGCCTAACGACCCACTCAAGGCGTGGTGACATCTGACTTGCCAAACACCACCAATTCACTGTGTCCAGAATGTATGAATCTTAGACAAGATATACTGAGCTGCAGGTCATTCTTTATCTTCTCTGCAAGAGCGAAGAGACTTGACTGACTCCTGTCTTGATCTGCACCCTGGCCAGTGGCTGAGGTCTCTGTGTCTCAGCTGCTTCATACTCGGTGATACAAAGACTTTCTTTTGAGGAAAAAAAGAGCTGCTGCAACTTTGTGGAATAATTCTCCCAACCTTTTTTAACTTGTGTGACCCACTGGTGGTGGTGGTGGGGGGGGGGCAAGGCAATATATATATGTATATATAGTATCTTTTTTCAATGTTTTTAAATTAAGCATTGGCTTCCAATACTGTACATGATTTAGAGGGGCTAGGTTCACAACTCTTCAGATGTCTGTGACTGTAATAGATGCATCTTCAAAAAAGGGGAAGGTACTATGTTCCCCACTCCACTTAACTCTGTGCAGAATTGAGCAGCTAGGCAAAACTATAAAAGGCAGATGAGCTGGGTGGAGGGGACACACAGGAGAGAGAGACATGGAGAAGGACCTATTTATTTCTTGGCTTTGGACTGGCACCAAGGACTTGAGAGACTTGGACGAGACAGGTGAAGTTGAGACATGTAGAGACACAAGAGACACATGGATGAAAGATACACGGGGAGACTGACAATGGGATATTTTATCTTGATTTGCACTCTTAATTTTAATTTTTGTACTTTCTCTCTAGACTTGCCTTGCCCCTTGCCCCTCTGGTCCTTCCTTAAGGCCCTGCCAGAAGGTGCCTTAGACATGTGACAAGCTTTTGGGTTAACCTGTTTGGCTGGACATTTACCCACAAGGGTTGGGTAACTTTGAATATTCTGTGGGGAAACTATATCCTTTCTCTTCTTCCTTTTCAATGTACAATTGTTCTATTAAAGATCTTTCACACTAACAGTATGCTTTGTCTGTATGTGGTGAATGCAAAATCCCTTCAGATCGTGCAAGACTGGAGGTTCTTGGGGTGCCCCTCAGTCTGCCCACTAATATCACTACACCATACCTACCACCAAAGCACCATTATCTCTTTACCAATGACCACTAGGCCTCCTTCTCCCTTTGTCCCCACCTCCACCCTGCAGCCTCTAGTCTGCAGTCATATTTCTAGAGTTTGCTTTGGTTTAGTTTTGTCTGTTCCTTTCTTTCATTTCGTTACAGTCCACATATGAGTGACATCATGCAGTATTTATTTCTCTTTCTAGCTTATTTTACTAAGCATAATCCCCTCTTGTTCATAACTGAGTAGTATTCCATGGTGCATATATACCACATCTTCCTAAAGCCTCTTATCTGGCATTGGCTATTGTATCTAATGTTGCAATGAGCATAGGAGAGAGAGAGAGTACCTTTGAATTAGTGTTTGAATTAGTGTTTTTGCATTCTTTGAATAAATGCCAAGATGTGGATGTTGTATATACATGAAGAGAATTTGCAAGAGCTTGTCTTATACTGTCCCTAGGGTTTAAGCAGCAGAACAGAGGTCTGGATAAGATTCTTTTAGGGGTTTCTACCCTCTTGAAATGGAGTATAAGACTGAATAGGGGTTTATCAAACTTTGTATCGTAATAGGGTGTGTTATAAGAACTGTTACTTTACCTGGTAAAAAGGGCTTAATACACACTAGAATCTATCTAACACAGTCTAAAGAAATTCTTTTTAACTTCCATGTTCTTCAGTTTTTTTTAGCATCTGATAAAAGGTGACTCCCCAATTTTTAAATCCCTTCATCTTAGTTTATATTGTATATTTAAGTTGTCTGGTTCTCCCACTACCTGAGCTTCCCCCTTTTCAAACTTTACTGTTACTTCTTCCTCCTTCCCGGCTCCTACTATGTGTCTACCTACCTTCTCCACCTCCTGCACATCTTAAACTTTCTAATCATCTCTCTCTCTGAACTCAATTAGGGGTTTCAGACATTATTATTCTCAAAGAAATTTATCTAATTTCTGCTCTCATATTCAAGTTACAGCATATTGCAAACCATGTATCACAAAATAAAAAGGCTGACACCTAAAAACATATCTAAAGCTAAATTCATTACCTTCCCCAATGCAGATTTACTTGCCTCAAAATTGCCTGTGATCACTCCTGCTATTTTGAGTTTATTCACTTAGAATGTTAATCAACCTTTGCTCCCTTTTCTGGGAATCCACATATTTAACGTTACCAAATCTGAAGTTTCTGGTTTGCAACATTTCATATTTGTTCCTCTGTTTTCTAACCCTATTTCCCCTTTGGAGCCCAGCCCCTGTTGCTTGACACTTTTATTCCTCTCCAAGATTGGTTCCTACTATTGCCACATTCATTCTCAGTCTCCCCTACCCTGTTTCCCAGACGCTCCCCCAGGTCTCCTGTCCACTCAAGCCAATTGCCAGTCTCCATCCACCCCTGCCACACTTGGGTTCTTGGACTCCATTGGATTGTCTGCTCCCTTCTTTCTATACAGCCTTGCTAACTGTCTTTGAAGGCCCAGTTTGAGTCTTTTTTCTCTCAGGACATGTTGCCTTTCCTACTTTCTGGTGTGCAATGCTCCTCACCTTGTGATTATATATTCTCATTCTGCATGCCCTTGTGGTTTCTTTAATAATAGGCACAAGCAAAATCAGAAGGGAACATTCTTCTTTTATATACTTCACGGAGCTAGATACCTAACAGGTGACTGCTTTCTGATTATATAATGATTAATGTCAAATTATATCATTCAATTTGAAAGGCTCTACTTTATTTCTCCCCTCAGTGATCATGGCACTATGCCCCCCCCTCCTGCTCTTCGCATCTACTTTGAGAAGTAAATGCATGGAAATCATACATCATATGACAGTAAAAGTCTGAATTTCAGACCTTTAGTAACAAAGAGCCACAGCATCCAGCTAGATTGTTTCCTTAAATGTGAAAAACTGCTTCCCATCCCCCACCTCCAGCATTCAGGCTTAACAAAGCCATTAAATCATAATACAAGGATAACTGGAAACCCTTCCTCTTGCACTTCCAGAGGAAGTGTTGTCCTGAGACAGACTTTGGTGGTGAAGGTGAATATAAGGAGGTAACCTTAAATACCTAAAATTGTAGGGTTCAAGCCAAGGGAGAAAGAGACCTAAATCTACTGGCCAGCATATCTTTTTCTGATGCCAGGAGTTCAACTGGGGGTGGGGGTGGGGGTAGAGGTGGGCAGAGATATTGGTTCCTGGTTCATGGTGCTGTATTCTTAAATCTGGCTAAACTATTGTATGCTATCCCTATTACCCATCAGCTACCCAATTAGCCCAAGTCCTTCCCAATTAGCCCAAGGAAGCAGCAGTTACATACCTTATTGTACTCTGCCAAAGAGTAACTGTAACAGGTTCTGATGTCCAGCAGAACTTAATTATGTAATAAACCAAGGAGAAATTACAGTCTCACATATATGCAAACCTTTACAATCTCAATACATCCTTTAATCATACAGGCAAATTACTTGTATTAAAAACAATCTTAAAAAGTTTCTGCTTGCCACAAGGTTAATATATCATTAAGAAAGTACTGCTAAGAGAAAAAAATGAAGAACAATATACAGAATATTCAGCATATTGCCTTAGCAAAGTGCTAGTTCTCTTGCAACAGAGTTTAGCAGTGTGGCCATTTTTATCCTTGACACAAACCACAATATTTAAGGCTGTCTTTGTTCCTTTTTTATTTCTAAACAGAGGTCTTAGGGGCTTTGCCCATGAAACTCCTGTAACAGCCACTGGGTATTTTAAGGTGGGTACTGATTAAAATGCCAAGCCTACATACAAACCACACAGGACCTTGATAAAGAAAACAGGCAGATTTGCCTGTGTAGGTACTTTATGGGGGTTGTGTCTAATCTGAACAGACACATAAAACACTATGTCAGAATTCATGCACTGAAAACCTAAATAGCAATGTTGCGGGGAAATGGGGAGATGGGAACCCTTATATAATTTTTTCATGCTGAAATTCAGGAAACAAAAAAAGGGGGAAAAATAGGTGTGTGTTGGGGGGAGGGCAGGGGAGAGAGACTGACCCCAAGACCCTTTTGCAGATTCTATGGCACAAGTCAAGATGTAGCCAGTCAGCTCATAAATTTACCACTAACCACAACTAAATATAATTCAAAACACCTGGAAAGCATTTTTTAAATAATGAACTGAAAGACGCTATAGATTTGGTCAGTTGTCAGAATTTGTGCTGCCAGACAGATGGCGTCAATGCTTTCAGGACGATGAGACAAGTCAAAGACTTAATTCATTCAACTGAGCAGCACCTCCGCACATGGATAACTATTTATACTTCATAATGTGCACTCCCACCAAGGCCATATGTTTAAGAAACTATCATTGGGGTTGTGGAAGGAAAGAAAATTCCCAGTCAAATCCCACCCCATGATAAATCACTGAGCTGTAACTCTGGATTTGGCTGCTATTTTACTCATGTTATATTTTAATTAAAAAGTTTAAAAAAAACTTCCCAGAGTCCTTTGGCTAAACTAGCAACATGAACACTTTGTTGTACAAATGGTTAAACAGCAGAGCCCAGGTCATTTGGAACAGACTCCCTGGTTGTGATGGTAGCACAACTGCTGTGAACCACTGGTACGTGGACAGTAAGTACATTTGATTCCAAATGTGTAAGGGAAAAAGTATTCATTGATTAAGGGGTGAACAGAAAGAGGTCACTGAACTGAAAAAGGCTAATTTAGCAATTTCCAAATTGGGGGCAACTGTAACAGTCTCTCAGTTTAGAATTTCTCTCAGTTTAGAACATCTGTCTGTCCTTCCATCCATGTAACAGAAAGTAATAGAGATTGGGTAAATTGAAATGAATTTTTGGGGTTTAATTTAAAAAACATTCTTAACATGGGATCAGAAAACCAAAGCCAGGAATGCCTGATCTGAATCAGCAGAAAATAACTGATCTGAAAGAACAGAAAATGCCTAGGCAATACTCAAAACATAACTGGTGCCACCCTCAACCCCATCCAGTGGCCAAAAGATAATATAACAGGGTGATGGTGGAGTGTATTCTGTGTGTGCCCAGTGTATGGGGCTCTGCAGGTAATCTACACAGAGTTAACATACATGTTAAAAACAAGTGCCTACTATGTATGTATGGTGAAAGACACATTTGGGGGGAGAAAAATGTTATTTTTATTTGGATTAAAGGAGATTATTCATTTAAGCAATATGTATTGAGGGACTTTACATAGCTAGGAGTTAGAATTTAATATTTTTTGGAAGATACATTTTATATCCTTTAGGCTGTCAGGCTACTTGGAAGGCAGGGATTAGACAATACTAGTAGACATGAAACAGTCGTAGAGAATAAGCATGGCATGTAATCAGGTGCTAAGGGGTACAGTACTCACCACAAGTAGAGCATCATAGTTCAAGGGATGGGGGATTCAGTATAGCTTAGTATATAGCTGCAGGGGTGGGAAGGGGCACCAGACTTCTAGCACAGGCAGGGAAGATTGCTGAAAAAAGAGCTACAGCATTATAAATGAGGGCAGGGAAGCCCTAATTTAAGCAAAGGGCAAGGCTATGTGAATAAGCAGGAGCAGGGCAGTGCTACCAAAGTGTAGTTCAAGGCCTCGAGCCAGTTCCCAATTCTGTATTATCAGTGCTCATCAACACAAGTCAAAACATTAGTGATCATTTAGAAACTTCCAGCATAATTTTATGACTCATGAATATAATATTGAATATAAAGTTTACATATTCTGTGTCTTTTAATTTCATTCTCCTAGTGATTTTCATTGTAATGTGTAAAAGTATCAATCTATAATGGGCTAGAAGTTAAAAAAATTAAAACAAAAAGAGTGGGCCTTTCAGCATAGCTCCTTGGAGAGGCACTAGCCAAGGACAGTGATCTGACTCAAGGAGCTGGGGTGTGGAGGAGAACTAGGTGAGGCAATGATGGATGATGGATAAAGGAGGTGAGGCAAGATAACGAAGGCTTTGAAACCCAAGCACATGGAGGAATTTATACTGGCAGCAATAAGCACAGGAAAGTCATCCCAGGTCCATTAATAAGGAAGTGACATGTAAAAGCTGTTATTTTGTAGGACAATTAATAGGGTGGGTTTGACTGGAAGGAAAATTAATCACTCAAAGAAATAAAAGGATTTAGAGTAAACTGGCAATCTGGTGAGGAGGCTGAATTTGAATCCCCCAACCTGGAATGATGAACAGTAGTAGCACTATGGAACAAGGAGCAAAGTTTAGAGACATTAGCTATGAATTTACTAGCCAGTAGACTCCAGCACAGGCATAGAGGAGAACAAAAGCCTGAGTGCAAGAGAGAACCAACTTCTATTGCATTTTTGACACATTTCAAGATGATATATATTTTCATCTTTATAGGTGCACCCCTCCAGGACTCCATATTTTCTTACTGGAGGCTAGTCAAAGGGGGTCTTACTTCTCTAGGATCTCTCGGCATCTTGACTGAAGATGTCAGGACTGGCCAGTAAGAAGTTTGGGGAGAAGTCAAAAGACTGAATTACTTAACCACGGAAAGGTTGGGGGGGGGTAATTTAGCAAGAGAGAAAACCATGGGAAACAAGAAAGACCCAGAAAAGTAACACTTTAAAGAGCTGTATACACCTACACCTTATCATTTCTATATAAACTAACCTACATAGTTTCTACTATAAGATTCCTCTGCACTGCTGTCAGCGAACGTTAAAATGGTCCCTGTAGGGGCTATTCAGGGCTGGAGGGTAGGAAGATTTTCTGCAAGCTTTACAATGCTTCTCTGAGTATCCTCACAGATGCCAAGAACACAATGTTACCTCATATTTAACAAAATCTAATTAAGACGTCCTTTGCTTGGGAACTTCCAGGAAGAAAATTTTAGTATGACTTGAAAAAACACCCTCACATTAAGTGCACAATTAAAACACCACTGATCTCTCAACATTCAGTTTGTGATGCATTCAGTTTCATAGGATACATAACATTCAGTTTATGAATGGGAGTGAATGGGAGTGACTTTCTCCCCTGTCATACGTGTACTTGTCAGGGTTGCATTCATATAGATAGGATAAGCAGTATTAAATAGACTACTTTATATTACTGTTAGTTATTTTCCAAAGATATACAGAAGAAATGTTCCTAGAGTCTGTCTGGGAGAAGTTTTTACCAGATAAGACACGATCTTGTATAAGAACAACATTGGTTAATTATATTTGAAAGACACGAAAGTCCTAAAGATAGGTGGATTACCGACAATCTCTGACACATTTAGAAGGTGAGGATGGATTATGAAGTTGTACTCTCCTAAAAGGTCACACTTCCAGACTAATAAACAGGCAATGTAAAAAGACTTCACCAAGGAAATATTTTAGAGACTTGGTGGAGAGGGTGGGGTGCACCTATGAAGATGAACATATATGTCATCCCAAAATGAGTCAGAAATGTGTTGGTAATATTCTAACAGTGTGATCCTTCTAGAAAGGGGAGGTTCCAAATTTCTCTGCCCCATCCAAGGAAGGATGTAGCTGATTGTTCAGAAGCTGAAAAAAAAAAAAGACTTGGAAGAGGCATATAGAGCAGAGAGTGACGTGTGAAGAAGCAGCTATACTTGCTCTTGGCCTTGGCCTTGTACCAGGGACTTGGGAGACATGAACGGAGACACTTGAAAGAAAGGGATGTGGGGGAGAGTCCCATAGGGAGGCTGACATTGGCAGTTTTATCTTAACTTGTATTTTATTTTGCTCTTTTCCTTCCACATTTGCCTGGCTCCTTCTGCCCCTCTCCTATGGATCCACACCAAAGGGTGCCTTAGATGTGTGATAAGGTTTCAGGCCTCAAAGGTCCTGCTTTGGACCAACCCTGTTTGGTTAGGCATTTCCCCACAAGGGGATGGGTAAATTTAGGTATTTCATTGAAAACAATTTTAACTATATTCTTTTTCTTATTTCTATTGCACACTAATTATATTAAAGTTGTTTTCTATGTACTAGAGTATGTTTATCTTTATGCAGCAGATGGCAGAACCCATTTTGAACAGGCAAACTTGGAGACCCAAGGTGCCCCTCAGGCTACTCTGTAATAATATAAACTCATTCTCTGATCAGCACTCTAGTATTTGGCCTGCTCTACACATGTGCTATTACTGAGTCTACCTTATATTTTTCCTTATTTTGTCATCTTGTGTTTGTGAAGAATATCAAATTTAGCAGCCTCTTCTTAATGAGTACATGTATATAATCCTCAGACCAGCATTTTTTAAACTGAATTGTGGAAAGTGTGGTTCATAGTATGTAACTGTATACTTCAAAAAAAAGCATTATTGTCATATAGTCAAAAACTTTAGGAGCTACAAAAATACATTAAAAGTTCTAAGAAAGTCCAGCAATAAAGAAATGTTTAAACCATTAAACTTTTAATTTTCTTAATTTTAGAAATGCTAGAAAATAATTTTTCTTCTCAGAATACTTATGAATCTCAAGAGAAAAACTGTTTTGTGTGGGAAATGCTGCCTTGTCTAAGCACAAAATTTTAAAAACACTATTAAAAAGTAAATGAAGTAGGTCATTTCATAACAAGAAGGGATTCATGTCAAATTTTTGAAGACATTTATAATTATTATTACTCTATATTTTCTGTTAGGTTTCTATTATGCTAACCAAAAATGGAATGGTTCTGATGCATTTGAATGAGGTAGAAATAAGGTAGGAATAGTTTTATTTTAAAAGAGTGGACATTTAAAAAGTTGTCTATATTAAGTATTGAGATTCATCTCATATTTTATATTCATTTTCATATTGAGATTCATTTCATATGTTTAAGTATATCTTTAAGTATATAAGAAAGCATTACTTTCCCAACTGTACTTGCATAATTTTCATTTTTATTTCTAACTGATGATGGATGAGGAATGGCATTTTCTAAAAACATCAGCTTGTGGTCAGGAAGGAGGTACAAACTTAGTCACAACTTGTCCATTCAAAGATAGAGTTTTATATGCATATAATATTATATGTGGTGCATATATGTATACCATGTGTACATATATACAATTTAAATATTACATATATATTTACATTATTTTATTTTTAATGCTAGATTTCAGAGAAAACAATCTGGAGAACAATACAGTGACTCTGATTTTAGGAAAACACTGCTCTATTCTGCCAAATTTTTAGACAGTTTATTGAAATGCTGGTGAGAAGAGAAAGGTAAATATCTGAGTATTTTTGTCAATAAATGATTTATTTTTCTTAGTTAAAAATGAGGAAGGTTGAAAATTAAATCATAGATGCAATGGGAAACTCTTTATCATCCTTAAAGTTTGCCACATATGAATATACTAAGTGGCACAATTTGCTAACCTCAAGATTAAAAGTTCCAAAGGATTTTAAAAGTTTAAACAAAACAAATCCTTAATACATTTGGCTATGTAAAAAGGTATTTTATTTTCTTAGAAAAGAAATTCCATGTAGGTGTTTTAAAATCATGTTAATTTCTAATAATAGGGAAAATTACTAACACTGTACAAAAATAACTGGAAACTTTAGTAGCTAGCAAAACAAAAGTTCCTTTGAAGATAAACACAAACTTTTTCTTTAATCTGGAAGAATAATATTATTAATAAAAATAATCAATTTGGGATTCAATTACAGTATTTTTCTAAAACAAAAACTAGGTCAAATTAAAGAGTTTTACAATATTGTAAGTATATATATAAGCTAAGTCACTAGGAGAGGGTGAATATAGCAGCAATTAAGACACCAGAAGAAAAACAAGTAGATTAATACAAGTACATAAGAAATACTACACTTCTATGACAAGATTATTGGATTATTAGAAATAAAAGATTATTGGAAATTAGATTATTGGAAATAAACATTCCAGACAACAATAAAAGAAAGCAATATGATAAATTAAGGAAGTAAAGCTATCTTTTCACATCTTAGAAGTATCTCTCAAATCTACTAGAATACGATTTTTTTTAGTTTGATACTAAATGAAAAATACAAGATAATAATAATATTAAATTTTATGCAGTAAATACTTAAAAACCATAAACAAAATCTGTCCCTGTTTGCTATAAAATGCATATTAAAAATAACAATTCCAGCCCAGTCTCTGCCAGCCTAGAAAGCCAACACAACACTCACCTGAACCTGTACTGGGGAAGGTCCCAGCTACTATACCTACCACCTGGTAAACATCCAGAACAGTGAGAGAGGGGGAGACCCATGCCCAACAGAAGCCCCATCTATATAACAGAGCAGACCCAAAAGCAAGCAATGGAGAGAATGAAAAATACAAGTAGTGAAATTAGCCCTCCACAGTACAATATACTACTAAAAGAAAATCACTAGAACCAAAGAACACTAATATGTAAAAAAATTTTCTTCTTATCTGATGAAAAACTCAAAATTGCAATACTTAAAAAGTCGAAGAACAATATAAAGAAACCTCAGTAAAGCAGAACAGAGATATATGAGAGCACTTAGAAAAGGAGAAAGATGTTATGAGAAACAATAAACAGAAGGCTGAGATTGAGACTTGACATGAGAGAATGAAGGGACTGCAGGATGTAAAAATATCAAGGGAAAAGGTAAAAAATTCTAGAAAAAAGCCATAATAATACAATATATGGAAGAAAAAAATCAATAATCTCAAAGATGCAGATATGGGAAAAGAGCAAGGGATGCAAAGGTGAAAAAAAAAAAGAAACACTCCAAGAATTATTCAACACCATGAGAAAAGAAAACATAAGAATCATAGGAATTTCAGAAGCAGGAGAGAAGAGAACTTAAAAGATATTTAAGGAAATAATTGAAGAAAACTTCCCAAACTCGAAGAATGAAATGAAAATAAACATATAAGCAGCTAAAAGAACAGCAAACTACCTTAATAAAAGTAAATCTACAGTAAGACACTGTAGTAAAGCTTCTAAGACTCCAAGATAAAGAAAAACTAATAAAGCCGATGAAAGGGAAGAAACAATCTATAAAGAAACACCAATTAGGCAAACATCAGACTTCTCTATAGAAATGCTATGGAGTTTTCTCCATGGAGTGACATATTCAAAATAATCCAAGAAGAAGTATGTCAGCCAAAAATACTTAATGCTGCAAAGTTCTCCTCCCTATATGAGGGAGAAATAAGGACATTTTCAGACATAAATTCTGTGTGCATTTGTAACCATTAAACTTCCATTCCAAGAAATATTACAAGGAGCCCTAGGTTTTAAATCAAAGAGATGAATGAATGCAAAGTACTGAGCACGGACTTCAACAAAACCATAATATGACAAATATAATGGCAGTAACAGACTTCTATCCTAAACATCAGTGGACTAAAATCACTAATAAAAAGACAGAGAAGAATGTAGTATTAGGAAATAAGAATCTAAACCTCTCCTGCCTTCAGGAAACATACCTAAGTTCCAAAAATAAGCATAGACTGAAAGTAAAGTGCAGCAAAACAATTCTGCAAGCAAACTGTACCCAAAAGAAGGTATGGGCAGCCATACCTATATAAGATAAAATAGACTTCCAGCTAAAAATTGGTGACAAGTCAGAGACACTGTATAGTGATCAGGGGGACAATACATCAGGAAGACAATAATACTTATCAAAATATACCCACCAAATGAGGGAGCACCAAAATACACTATCGACTGAAAACAGACATCAGAAAAATAAATACGTGATAGGAGACTTCAATACCACAGTCTCATCAATGGAAAGACAAACAAGACAGAAAACAAATGAGGAAACAATTGCCCTGAGACATTTATAGGACACTGCATCCCTAAAATCCAAATACATATTCTTCTCAAGTGCATTTGCATCATTCTATAGGACTGATCACATACTGGGTTAAAAGCCAAATAACAAACACATGAAGACAGAAAACATACCAAGTGTTTTCTCTGTACTATCTTCTAGGTAATAAACTAGAAATCAACTACAAACGGAAAATCCTGATCCACATAGAGACTGAACAACACACTACTGAAAAATCACTGGACTAGTGAGGATCTCAAAGAAGAAATAAAAAATGTCTTGAAACAAATGATAACGAGGATATAACCTTCCAGAACATGTGGTAAATATTAAAAGAAGTATTAAAGGGAACTATACACAGACCCACTTATGAAACAAGAAAGAATCCAAGGAAACAGTCTAATGTCCCATCTCAAGGAACTAGAAAAGGAAGAAACAATAGCCCAAATGCCAATAGAAGATGAGAAATAATAAAAATTAAAGAGAAATAAATTAAATAGAAATAAAAAAAAAAACAGTCCAAAAGATCAATGAAACCAAAAGATGGTTCTATGGAAAAACAAACTGACAAAACATCTACTAGGCTCACATAGAAAAAGAGGGGTAAGACTCAAATAAATAGGATCATGAATGAAAGAGGAGAAATTACGACAGCAGAAATCCAGAGGATAATAGCGATTACTGTGAACATTTATATACAAAACAAATGCAACAATCTGGATAAGGACAATTTTTTAGAATTATACAATAACCCAAGGCTGGATAAGGAAGACAGAAAACTTAAACAAACCAATACAAGCAAGTAAATTAAAATAGTAATCAAAAGTCTTTTCAATAAACAAAAGCCCAGAAATGAATGGTCTCATAAGTTGAGTTCTACCCAACACTCAAAGATGAATTGAAAACGATCTTGCTCAAACTATTTCAAAAATTGAGAGAAGGAATACTTACAAATACATTCTATGAGTCCAACATTGCACTAATACCAAAACCACACAAAGACAACACAGGGAAGAACTATAGGTCAGGTTCCCTTATGAACAGATGCTAAAATCCTCGATAAAACCTCAGCTAACAGCATCAATAAGGCATCAAAAGGATTATAAACCATGACTAAGTGGGATTTATTCCGGGGATACAAGGAGGGTTCAACACCAAAACTCAATATAATTCACACCAACAAAATAAAAAATAAAAACCATATGATCGTATCAATAAAAACTGAAAAGGCATTTGATAAAGTTCAACATTCATTTATGATGAAAGCCCTTGCAAAACTTGGGATAAAAGGAACACAACTTACTATTAAAAAGCCATATATGATAAACCCACAGCTAACATCACTCTTAATGGTGAAAAATTGAAAGTCTTTCCATTAAGATTCACTACAAGACAAGGATATCTGTTCTCACCATTGCTAATCAGTGTAGAATTGGAAGTCTGAGCCAGAGCAATTATTCAAGAGGAAGTCATAAAAAGAATCCAAAACGGGAAAGGAGAAGTAAAGACATCATTATTTGCAGATGATATGATAATATACAGAGAGAACCTTAAAAAATCCATAGAAAACTAACTGAAACGATAAACCAGCTCAGTAAATTGCCAGGTTACAAAATCAGTACACAAAAATTCATTGCTTCCCTATATGCAAATAGTCTGAAGAGAAAGAAATTAAGAAAATTATTCCATTTACAGTCATACCAAAAAAATTAAATATTGGTGATAAACCTAACAAAGGAAGTGAAAGACTTATATGATAAAAAAGTATAAAACACTGTTAAAAGAAACAGCGGATGACACAAAGAAGCAATGAAAAGATATTCCCTGCTTATACATGCCAACAATGAGATTTATCAAAATGGCCATCCTACCCAAAGCAATTTACAGATTGAATGCAATACCAATAAAAATGTCAATGGTATTCCTCAAAGAAATGTGACAAATATTACTGGAATTTGTAAGGAATCACAAAAGACCCCAAATAGCCCAAGCTTTTCTGAATAAAAAAGGGGAACACTGGAGGTGTTACACTCCTAAACTTCAAACTATAAAAGAAAGCCATAATAATGAAAACAGCATGGTACTAGAACAAAAATAAATAGACAAACCAATGGCATAAAGCTAAAAACCCAAAAATAAAAACCACACATAATCAGTCAACTAATCGAGCAAAGAATATATACACTGGAACAAGGAAAGTGTCTTCAATAAGTGATGCTGGGAAAACTGGATTGCCACATGCAAAAGAATGACTCTAGATTACTGTCTCATACCATACACAAAAATCAGCTCAAAATGGATAGAAGACTTGAATATAAGAACTGAAACCATAAAATATATAGAAAAAAAAACATAGGCAAAACACTCCATAACATAAACCTCAGAAATATCTCTGACAACTGGTGTGTAGCAGCAAGGAAAATATAAACTGCTGGGATTACCTCAAACTAAAAAGCTTCTGTACAGAAAAAGAGACAATAACCAAAATATAAAGACACCCTACTGAATGGGAAAAATATTTGCACACCATAACATCTGGTAAGGGACTGACACCAGAGATCTAAAAAGAGCTCACACAACTCAACAAAAACAATCTAATAAAAAAAAATGGGCAAGAGTTAAATAGATAGTTCTCTAAAGAAAAAAGTGCAAATGGTGAATAGATGTGAAAAAATGTTCACCTTCATTTATCACTAGAGAAATGCAAATTAAAAAACCACAACAGGATACCATCTCACACCTGTAAGAATGTCCCACATTACAAAAACAAAAAAACAAAAACAAAAAAATGGAAACAAATGCTGGAGAGAATATGGAGATAAAGGAATCCTCATGCACTGCTAGTAGGATTGCAAACTGGTCCAACCCCTCTGGAAAGGGGCATGGAGGTTCCTCAAAAACTAAAAATGATTCTACTATATGACCCAGTTAATTCCACTCCTAGAAACTACTCAAAGAACACCAAAACACTAGTTTGAAAAGATACTTATACTCCTATGTTCACTGAAGCACTACTTATAATATCCAAGATATGGAATCAGCCTAAACAGATGAGTGGATCAATATGTGGTCTATATGTACAAGTCTCGCTATTTTTGCCCGTGGAACCGCAGGCTCCCGCTGCCCATGGTACCACAGACTCAAGCAATTCCCAGCCTCAGTTTCTGAGGTAGCTGGGATTACAGGCATGCGCCACCATGCCTAGCTATTTTTTGGGACTAGGTCTCACTGTATTGCCCGGAGCGGAACTTGAACCGTGATCCCTAGTCCCAACCGCTTCATAGACTAAAGCTTACAGGCATGCGCCACCGTGCCTGGCCCAATCAAAAAAGATAAACTCATGTCATTTGCAGCAACATAGATAGAGCTGGAAGGGATCATGCTAGCTGAAATAAGTCAGAAGGGATAAGATAAATATCAGATGGTTTCGCCTCTATGTGGAATAAGGAGAAATCACACAAAGGGTCAGAAAAAGACAAAACTCACGAGCTGACCATAGAGCTGAGGCTTCCAAGAGTAGGAGGGAGAAGAAGGGAATAAAACAGAGGGGAAGGAACAGCACAAGGAACTGTGGTGATAAATCATGGGTGCTATGATGGTGGAGAACTACAAATACTATTCATAAATTAACAATGTAACAATAAAAGTACTTCTTCATCTAAAAATCAACTTAAAGATGACAACTCCATTTAGATTCACTAATACAAATTAAAAACCAAGTTATTACTCACAGATTGGGAGGAAAGCTAAATTTAAATTTGAAAAAGATATCATAAAATGATAAAAAAAAACAGCAGTTATTTTGGAATATTCAGTAAATAAAATAAAACCAATTAATGATTTTTTTTACCAAAAAGACAAATTAACATGAGAAAGATCAACATAATACTAGCTAACAACTACTCCACTATTTGAAAGTGAGGAATCAAATCAGCAAAAAGTAATATTGAGAATTTCCCTGAAGCTAAACAATATATTAATCTCATTTTTTTAATATTCCAGTACAAAGTTTTTGGAAAATATTTTTTCCACCAAAATTTATCATATACTCAGACACAAAATATGAAATGGCAGAATTTTTATAGAGCACAAAGCTGTAAGATAGGAAATGGGATATAAGAACACAATCAAACTACATGGAAACTATAAGAAAATCTTTCCAAAATAACAGCTGAATTGAGAATATATTGGATCACTTAAAATACAACAGTGAATCAAAATATATCCTTGGCTCTATCTGCCTATCTTAAGAAAGGGAAAGTTTGAGAAAGCAAAATTGACAAAATGCTAGGACAATTAAAAAGAGAAATTAAAGAGAATGCAAACGTGATTGAAATGATTAGGGAATTCCACATGTAATATATGCTTTCTAAAAATGAAAGGAATAACTTTCACAATAAGGAAAAAAACCATGTACCCAAAGTAAAAAAAAAAAAAAAAAAAAAAAAAAAAAAAAAAAAAAAAAAAAAAAAAAAAAAAAAAAAAAAAAAAAAAAAAAAAAAAAAAAAAAAAAAAAAAAAAAAAAAAAAAAAAAAAAAAAAAAAAAAAAAAAAAAAAAAAAAAAAAAAAAAAAAAAAAAAAAAAAAAAAAAAAAAAAAAAAAAAAAAAAAAAAAAA